>JAQFXW010001249.1:0-15378 GCA_034693945.1 Dendrobaena attemsi | reverse complement strand
GTCTCTCTCTCTCTCTCTCTCTCTCTCTCTCCTCGTCTTCCTTAAATTATACTTTTCTTCCACCATTCATTGTCTTCTCTTCCACTTCCATCTTCTTCCACCATCCATCCGTTACGCAGTCCTTCCCATCTATTCCTCTTCCGTGACGTCTCCGTAATAGTTCGCCTCGTCTTCACCTTCTTCTTTTGCAGATATATCGCCATCTAAGATGTCCTGCATCGCTTCCATCGGCAGACTGTTGTTGTGGGTGTGTGTGTGGGTGGCGGCGTTTCTTCCGTCTGAATGGACGAAATGGACTCAGCTGTTAGCAGGCAAAGGAATGTACAGAGTCCAATTGGCTGCAGTAACTTACCTAAGCAGCGATGAACTTAAGCAGCTGCAGCTGAAGAAGGCTGGTCTTTAGCTGCAGGCATTGCCTCGCCAGCCCTCCTCAGCCCCTGTGCATCAGCAGCAACAGCAGCAGCAGCAGCAGCAGCAACTCTAGTGCAGTAAGTCTTAGCAGGAACATGCAGCAGCTGCTGGTGGCGCAAGCTGTCGTCTGTGGATGGGTGGCAGCGAATGTAAGAGGCTCCGAAGATGCGCAACGTTTCATCAATGATTGGAACAGACGAGTGAAAACGACGAAAAGAAAGTCATTCAGTCAGTCTCACTTATATGTATACATCCGTTGCTATATCGACCGTTGCTATATCAACCGTTGCTATACCGTTCACAGCTTGTGCTGCTGCTGCTGCTGTTGGTCTGTGTTGTCCTGGTGCAAGAGACTCATCTGATATTATTGAAGTAGATTGACGATGGATGAACTGAGGACCTTAACGAAATGGTCCAACACTACTACTTCCGCTTCTTCCGGTTGTTCTGGTTTCGTCGTCTCGAGGTCTCCTTATGGGGATGACTTCCAGCGGAGGAGTGGTGACAACGCAACGTCCAATGGGAGTGGGGGTGAGGGGGAGGAGAGGGATGATGATCTGACCATAAATCCCTTCGTCCTTCCCTGGTACTTCCAGTTCGTCTACTCCGTTGTCTTCGTTGCGATGGTCGTCGTAGCAGCGGGTGGCAACGTCATCGTCGTCTGGATCGTCATCGCTCATAAGCGAATGAGAACAGTGACGAACTACTTCCTCGTCAACCTCGCCATCGCAGATGCTCTCATCTCTCTCCTCAACACTCTCTTCAACTACGTCTACATGCTGACGAGCGATTGGTCGTTCGGAAGGAACTACTGCAAGTTCACGCAGTTCATCGCCCCCTGCACCATCTCATGCAGCGTCTTTACCTTCATGGCCATCGCCCTCGACAGGTACGACACACACACACACACACACACACACACACACACACATGTCGTCCATATAGTTTGCCATCAGAATTAGGCGCCAATATCTGGCGAAAAGCATCTAGCGATGTCACTGTCGTTAAGATCCATATTCAGTTACTGTATCATTGAGGAAAACATTATTACAAAATAATGTATATACAATCGACCAACTTTCAATGCATTTTCATTCTTTTGAACATCAACTACTGAAACGCTCGTTTGCGAATATTTCTTCGACTGTCATCTTCATAATAATTCTAAAGTAGGAGTTTTGGTTGAAAGTTTAGGATTCTATTCTTTAAAGTAAAAACATGCAGTCTGATTCAGTTGAGCTTTCTACCCTAGGAGGGAGAAATGCACAGTTTGCTTTAAGGGAGAAACAAGCAGTTTGCTTCAGTTGAGCTTTCTATACTTTAAGGGAGAAACAAGCAATTTGCTTCAGTTGAGCTTTCTACCCTTTAAGGGAGAAACAAGCAGTCTGCTTCAGTTGAGCTTCCTACCCTTTAAGGGAGAAACAAGCAGTCTGCTTCATTTGAGCTTCCTACCCTTTAAGGGAGAAACAAGCAGTCTGCTTCAGTTGAGCTTAGCTCCGTTGAGACATCAGCAGCGGATTTAGTGGCGCACTAAAAGCATACTTAAATGCTATCAGGCGCCAGAGTCGGCTGTAATTTTAGTCACTGTTTGTAGCAACGATTAGGATTTGCTGAGCTTCTTTGAAAACAAGGAAAGTGGGGGGGGGCACTGCGGCGGGGGAGTGGGGTCGCGGAGGTAGTGGGCGCGTTTGGAGGAGTTGGGTGGGAGATAGGGGGTTGGCGCCAGTGGGGGAATGTTCGCTCAGGTTACAACTTCGATAAGAAGATTTATCGATCTCTAAGTTGTATGGCATTTAGCGCTGACGTGTTTTCTTGCGTACAAGTACAGAGAGAGAATAAGGCATTGTGAGCAGCATGTTCTGAAAGTCATTCTCCTTCAACCAATAGGTTGACAAGACACAGCCTCCTTCGTCATCACTTCTACCAATACTACTATCACCATAACCACCACAACTATGGTATCAACCACAAGTACAACAATTATAATCAACTAGTCTTTTTCAATGGTCGACTTTTGACCTGGAACAGCCTATACCGTCGCCATTCCGCTTGATTCCTAGAACTCCCTCTCAAACTTTCCACTCTCACTGTAAGACTGTTTTATTTACCCGCGCTGGGGTTCGGATCGCCTCTGAGTAACACTCTTGTAGAGAAGCCAGCGGCGGATCTAGAAATTCAGTAAGGGGGGCCCAAAAATTTCGCAACTAATCTTCCATAAAATCTGATGATTTTTGTCATCAATCACACATTTAATTTCTTATTTCCTTGATAACACTACGTTGTGGCTAAATTGGGTGTAAGTTAGGGTTTGGTTAAGAATTTTAAAGAGGACGTGAGCGCAATTTTTTTACCTTTTTTAATGCAATATCAGATGACACACGGTATTTGGACGCCGCTGTAATTTATTTTGGAGTCCATCTAATTTATTTTGGAGTCCAATCACACATTATGGACGACGCCCATAGTTTGTGAACGCGTAAGCTCTTATTTTAGAACAAGCGACTATCTTTGCTCTAAGCAAATGTCAGCACCGTGCGCACTGCGCATCACTATTTATGTAGCGCAATAGTTAACTAGGAAATGATGTCTGCAGTCTAACAAACAATTTGATGTAAAATAAGAAAATAGGCTACTTGCTTAAGTTGTTTCATTATTGAGGATTTCATTTAAATTTATTATTCATTTTAAATGGGTTAGCGTTGAAATTAGGGTTAGGGTTACGAAATGAATTAGGGTTAGGGTTATGGCTAAGGGGGTGCCCCGGCCCCCCGGGACCCCTTCTAGATCCGCCACTGCTTACAACCTACGACCAAGATCTCACAATTTCAATTATGATATAGAATTGTCAGTCGGCATTGCAAGGTAGTAAGGGCTCTGTTGCGGACCCGTTATAAGGCCTGTATAATATATTATATAGAAATTGACATTTTTATTATGGAAGAGCCATCAGTCTATGTAACATGATCACACTAAATGAAATATAATTATGGAGGTGAATTTACAAGAACAAATACTCGTAAATTTTCCATTAAAATCACTGGACCTTCGTCACTATGGAATAAACTGCCTCGTGGTCTACAAACTATCACCAGTCGTCCTATATTTAAAAAGCAACTCAAACAGTTAAACCTGACCTCTTATCAATAGATAAATTGTAGCATGCCAGATTTGTTGTTCACTGTTAACTAATCTTGTTAAGATAACAACCATACTATGATATAAGATGTCTGTCTAGTTAAGATAACATGGCACAGAACGATGTTATAATGTTGATTTCTCTGTATCGCCATCTAAAATGTTTATGTACTTAGGCAGCCTTTCCTTGGGGGACCATGGTCCCTTATGGGCCTCCCTATTGACACTGCAGAACATAATAAATGACCAATGTTTCTTATGTCATGTTGTGTGTGTCAATAAAGTGATTTTGATTTGATTTGATTTGAGAGACAGTTCTAGAGAGCTCACCATTGTATTGTCGTGAGACACATCAAGAGCCAAGAGGGTCTGTCCTTCCCCCCCCCCATTGATTAAGTGCAACACTGCCAATCAGTAGTTGATGGCATGATGAATGAGCAAAAGACAGCACCATATATTTTCTTTGTGAATTCAGCGGAAGATTTGACAGATTTTCAACTGAATGCTTTGCTTGATTGGCAGCCAGTGTAATGAGTTCAGGTTTTTTTTTAATGGCAGAGAACGTTGAACCACTATATTTTGTGCAATCTCTGTTGGCAATACCATGATAAGTGAGCGCAGTGGTCAAGTCAACATGGCTAGAATCCAGAGCTGTTGCACTTGCAAGTGAGAGCAAGACAGTCTGAGGCAACAATGAGGCATGTTAGATCTGATTCTAAGAATCTCTGCATATTGTACACACAGTCTGCCTTTATTAGGCTTTGTTATAAACTCCTCCAATTAGGAAGATTACTTGCTATATACCAGACTTTTATTATGGTCTGAGTCTCCTTATACTTGTCCATACAGCTGAACCCTGTATTATTTGGCAGGCGTCAGAACCATTTTCTATGATTCACTCTCCTGGCAAACTAAGACAAAAGGGTAAGCATGTGTTTACTGACAGTTCAATCGCTTTGCATGTCCATAAATAATCCGAAAATCCCTTGTTAACTACATTGCCTGCTCCTTTAGATGACATGTTTGTTGAACTGTTGATGTTCATGATACATATGTGTTTGGGAAAGTTGGAAAGCTATCAGGATTCGGATGAGTTTTGCTTGAACGCTGCAATGAATTTGAAGAATAACTGTGACTTAAAAATATAAAAGTAATGCTGGTGATTTAAGCAAGAACTGTGGAGTGCTATAGTACCTCAAATTCTCCACAAAATTAGCTCAGTGTCCAGAGAGAGCAGAAGGATGGCCTTGTTAAACTGACTGTGCCAACCAGCCACTGTTTCCCACTAGTGGACTGTTTTATAAATGTAGTAGTCAGACTGTTCAGTGTTCATTGTCAGAAAATGAAAGTGGACACATTGAAGTGAATTGCACATTGTTTGGAAGGGCTATAAAGAGTCAAAATTTATATATGAGTAACCATGCCCACCAAGAAGGGGGGGGGGCAGAGGGGCAAATGCACAGAGGCCCGGCGAAGTTTAGGGGCCCAGGACAGGTCCACAATATAATATTTATTTTATTTTAAGAGACTCTCCAATCCGTTAAAAACTTCAAACATCTAAATATTACCTTACTTATTTGTTGCTATATTTTGCCACTCTCGTTTAGAATACAATGTCATGTAGGCTACTTGCGTGAAGTTCCCTCTAAGAACATTTAGGCGCCAACAAACAGCGATTCATTAGTATGCGTCCGGGTCCCAAAATATTTAGAAGCTGGACGCCGAAATATTAAAGGTGCAGCGTCTATGGACGCACCCAATTTGTGAATGGACTCCCAAATAAATTACCGTGGTGTCTAAGTGACCCTAAAAATACTGGGTCTTACACAGGTCTACTGCAATTATAAATGGTCATAAAAGTTTCGTGCTCTAGTGCGCCTTCACAACCAAAATTGTCCACTCCTCACACACTAACACCAAATTTGGTCAGTCACAGTTTTCTTTCTGTTTTATAAAAAATGCGGAATCTTCACAGCTACTATTGTATATGACCCTAAAAGCTTATGAAACTCCAAAAATACATGGGTGTGGAGACCGTGACTCCTGTCCATTTGACTTGGACTCCAAATTTTGTATTATGATGCTTCTAGGACTCCGTGAATTTAGACGTTAACGGAATTAAGCCTACTGCTTGGCGCTAAATTACGCGTTGTATGGTAAGATTTTACTAAAAATTTCAAAGTAAATAAATATGAAGGATAACAATTTTTAGCGATTGAATACATACACAACTCCGAAGCACACTTCCATTTTTAACTTTTCTCACTAACCTAAAGATACTGTTTAGGGGGCCCGTGACTGCTCTGCATAGGGGCCCGGATTTTGTGTCAGCGGGCCTGTGAGTGACTAGTGTGCATACTAATGCGCGACTTGTACGTGAGTAATAGCTTTTTCCTCTATCCAGTATCCAAGGTCGAAAAAGTAGTGGTTGAATCATACCTGATCTAGAATATTGACTAGTAGGCAAATAGATACTGTATGACTTTTTGTTATTTCACCATTTTTTTTACGTGGCATACTTAGTGCTTCACGAACGCTTAAGGGTTCCTGAAACACTTAGTCACATAGTCTAGCTTGATATCCACCTCCATTATGAAGCTGGATGAAAACTTTTACAGGCAATAATAGTCAATGATGATTACAATGATTATTGTATATTTAAATACATAAACTATGCCAAAGTCGCAATAGTCTTAATCTTCAGTCTACAGTATTAAGCAAAATATGTCAAAATAAATTCTAGAGATGAGTACATGCTCTCCAGACTCCAGAGTTGAGTAGTATACTTAAAATGTATATTTGTGAACTGAGTACATGCTGTATGCACTTATCTACAGCACTGCCTATATCCTCAAGCGATTTGCATACTACTCAGGTTGTGAAGTGAGTGATGAAAGAAGCAATGGTGCATTTGAAATGATAGTTTGTATATCAAACTTAAAAATGACAAAAACTGTTGCTTGACTGAGTGATTGTAGTTGTAAATATGACCCAAGAAACACTATAGCTGTAAATATTTATTCAGGTTACATTAATTATCATATCTATTCATTGTTGAAAGATGATGGGATGTGTAATGAGAATAATAGCGATTAAAATATTTGTTTATTTAATTTAAACTTATAATAAGTATATACTATGAATTGTCTAAACAAATACTGGCACTTAATTTAACGAAATATCATCATCATCATCATCAGTTCCTGACATCAGTCATTTGGCAGCTATGGGTACGAATAAATGATCTCCATTGTCCTCAGTCATGCGTCAATTGCTCCTCTCAGTGTTAGTCCAAGTGATGTTATGTCATCTCTTACATTGTCTATCCAGCTTGTTCAAACTGTAATTCCAAGCAAGTTTTATGTTCATACTTTAACTCTATCTTCTGTGATTGTTGAAAGGGTTAAAAATGTATCAACATTCCAATGAATATCTTTCCGTGGCCAGAATGAGGACTAAACATATGTGCAGGCAAAGTGTTAACATAATCTTGCATGTCAATCAAAAGGATTCATATACTTGAATACTTGGTAATACCTTCTGCAATTTATTATTTAAAACAGAGATATTAGACAAAAATTAGTTGCAAAATGATCAGAAAATAATCTGATATGTAAAAGTAGCCCTATATATATAATTTATGTATATATCATATTATATTTTAACACATACCAGTACAAGAAGTACAGAAATTGCCCGATATTTTGCATTCGTTCTTGTTCTTATTAAAGATAAATTATCTAGTGATAATTTGCAAGCTGAGTTACATTTACTGCTAGCTCGTTTTGTCAAATATTATTTCTGACTTGCATTAAAGGTAATGATGACTGACAGCAAAGCATGTAGATTAAGTCCATAGGGTCTTTTGTAATATTGGGCCATAGAACACCCTAGCAGAGGCAGTATAGATGTCACAGATCCAGGGTTGTATGAGTAGGTGACCCCTTAGAGGACTACCACAGGACACCTTGTTCTATGACTAACTAGGTTCTGGAGCTAACCACACAAGCAGATGTGTCTAAGAAGTGATGGGATATGACTAAGTAGGGCTGTGTCTCTTACAGGTAAATCTGCCACTTAGTCTAGTCTGTGGGATTGACTTTTCCCTTATAAATGAGGCTTAGCTTTTTCATGACGTTAATATTTCTGTGCACATGTATCTCACTCTGCACAAATGGAAGTGTGGATGTTTTGTATACAACCACCGGTAATGCCTCATTCACTATTCGAGAATTTATATATTATAGCACCAAAGTCCTCCAAGCTCCAGTCAGGTCAAAAGGACAGGTTTGAAGTGATTGTAGAACATATGATGGTTTATTCTGGGGAGTAATGTCAACCCAAGAGTCAAGAGAGAGGCAGTTCCAAACTACCACCCACTTCTGCTTCACTTTTGCTTCCCATTTGATTGGAGGGAGGGGCACTTATAACTACAAGAGATTGAGTAATTGGTGCAGCAGGGTGTTTGAACTGTGACCAGTGACCACCCATTTTGCTGGACTCGAGGCTCACTCAGAGGAACAAATTTTTATCGCGGCACACCAATTAAAATTTACTAAAAATTGCAAACCAACAGCAATAATTTCGGTTTGCCATTGGGCCAATTTCAAGTTTATCGATCATTTTATTCAGGTAAAGTCGAAAATAAGGCAGATTTTAATTGACTAATCATCACTAATGTGATGAATGAATTCGTTTCCGAGAGCATGTTTAGGCCTATTATTATAACCTACTAAATCAAGATGCGTATCGAGCTGAAACTCCAACTTCGCAGAGATATGAAGATTCAAAGGGCTGCAAACATTTGATTACTTTTGTGCTTAAGTCTGAATAATTATTTTCACAGAATTCAGATCCAAATTGCTTATGCCTACAACTCTCGACGAGAAAAATCTTAATCTTAATCTCCAAACTTATAGGGCCAACTCAAAAGCGATGCGCAGGGCACCAGCTAATTCACGACCGCTGCGTCGAATCATCTAGAAGGGGTTATCCAAAGGTAAGTCCGTGGTAGTCCGAGTTCGATTTTCGGAGGGTTTGATTGGACAGCTAGAGCAGCTGGTAAGGCGAGTCTCGTTGCAGGAGGGTACTTGGAGAGAGGACGATCAGAGGAGGATCGGGATATGATCCAGTTTGTGATAATACCAGTTTCGAATGGAAAGCACGAGGGGTGATAGATATGGAGAAGATTGAAACAGATGATGATGAATGTTTGATATCGATGACAGAAAACTGACATATTTGCAAAATTTATTGGTCAGATCGTTCTAGAAACGATGCGTGGAGTGAAACAATTAGGTTGGAGTCTTGGAGAACTAGAGGTGACTATATGATGATAATATCTATCGGGTTTATCTGAACCAGACTGATCGTCCTAAGATCAATGAGACTCTCTGTAATAATCCTGAATAGATTAGATTATAGGGTTTTACATTTTGATCACATGACATCAGATAACTGTGAATAACACTGTTCCTACAAACGAAAACATTAAACAGTTGAAAATTGTATTTATAAACTGATTTTCCATAAAGTCAATTAAAGAGAAATGCGAATTTTAAGATTCTCTCGCGGCATTCCTGAAATCTCTCGCATACACTTATGTGCGGCGGCACACAGTTTGCGATACACTGCCATAAACAATTACAATTAAACAGGGATGAATCTAATCTATACATTTTTAATGCGAAACCACCCAAAAATGAATTGGAAGGTTTGACATTCTATATCCAGATTATTTTGGATAGTTTCAAAATCTTCAAAATCAGTTTACAGATTCAGATTTCTGCTGAAATTAATATATTGATGTCCAGTTATAAATAATGAATGGACCAATCAGCTGTTGTCAACTCGCCTTTATTGATGATATTCAGTTGACCTAAAAATTTTAATAGCTGGCCTTTGGTCCCTTTATGGTGTTTACGTTTCCTATGTATAATTATGTTTGATTGGTATTGCTATGAACAATAAAATCAGAGTTATGGTTATGCCTTAGATCAAGCCTAGTAGATTTGCACTTGAAGATGATGGTGTTTTATTGATTGATTGAGCACCTTTGCATGCCTATTGGTTCAGATGGTGTGATGAACTGGATTATGAATGGACCAGTGCACTCGATCATCTGTTGTTTGCAAGTTTGCAATGTGTTTTGCTTTAGATCAGCTATTACATTTTGTTCTGCAACTGTGCCTTGATGTTGATGTGAAGAAGACAAGCATGTTGGCCTGTTTTAGATTCTATACAACCCTGTTTCAAGTCTGTATTTTAAGTTTCTTCTAGATGCTTCTTCCTAATGTTCTCTGATATGACTGATCTTCTACTGTTTGAGGTGATGTTTATTTTATTTATGTGAATAGGTCTCCTTTTGGGACTAATTTTCTCATGTTATATGGACAAATTGTGATCGGTTGCATTTTTTCTTTTTCCAATAGCTTCAGTGAGAGTTATTTAGCCGTGAAAGGAGCCGCACTGATTCTGCCACAGTCAGATTGTACAAGGACTGTAACCCATGACTCACCAAGGGGTAAGTCTAAAGATTTGGGGAGTAAGTAAAAATTGGGGTAATCCTATGGCGGTCATTGTCCCGTCCCCTTAACTCTACTGCTCGTGGCGATCTGATCTGACTGTTCATTTTGCTCATACAGCCACAATGCAAAGACGTGCTTTCTCAGTTGTTGGTCCTTGGACATGGAACAAATTCCTCGAAAGGTGCGCAGTTTCCTCTGGCTTTTCGTTCTTCGTTCTGTTATCTCTATAAGACGGGGTTTTTCCATATGGCCTATTCGAGAGCACATCTAAATACGGGTGTTCTGTGTAGCCAGGAAAGAGTTTTGGGAGGTCTTTTCCATTGGACATGGTTGGAAAGTTGCACGCATTTTATTCAAAAACATTTACAAAGAGTATAAGAAATTATTTTGGGGGGTTTGATTTCGTAAAAACCCCTTAAATACGCCTATGCCTCATTAGAGATGTTAAAGGGAGCTGTATAGATTTCAATTGATTTATTGAGTCTCAGTGTCTGGTAATTTTTTCCAAATGCTTCTAAGTTTAATTTGAGATGTGATTAATATTCAATTGTGAGTGGTTCATTTGCTAAGAATTTGTTATTTATGTCAACAGGAGACATTCACTGTCATCTGCAGTCCATGTTTTATCTACTTCGATCTCAGGATACGATCAAAGTGGTAGGAAAATTACCCTGCTTTAAAGAACTTGGTGTTAAGTAGCATAAGTGCGCATAACAATGAAGCTAATGACATTTGTCATAACAACAGAGATAATGACATTTGTTGAGTGGTCAATTGTAATAGTGGTATATAATCATCAATTGGTTTAAATGAAAAGGCAATCGTGGTCAATGTTGAACAGTTGTATTGCTCAACTACTGGAGATACTGGAGTTCGATGAGGACTAAGTGTAGTTTTAATAGTAATTGATGAGGATCTAATGGGATGAGGACTGCATGTAAAAGTTGCAAATTGAGATAAGCAGTCATTGACGAGAACACACTTTATGAGGATATAGAGGAAAGGTGTCAGGGCTCCATGTAAAAAGTAACTGCATCTTGTTGCCAAGTGCTGTTTCAATAAAGATTTTCAGATGCAGATTTCTTTTTGTCTTAGGCTGTGAAGCTGGAGAGTCGCAACAGTCAATCTACCCATCACCGCTACATGGCTCTTGTCTCAACCATTGGTACTCAGGACCTTGAAGAGAGCGTCATTCTTGGAATCGACATTGTCGACAAGAAGGCAACCGTTGGACTCGTTGTTCCAATCTGGAGTGACCTACGCATCCACCTCGATGGGGACGGGTAATTGACGTTATGCGTCATTCACTTGGGCACACCTTTTGGTCTGGTCGAATTTCTGCTTTCTTTCGATAGATCATGATTTACCATGAATTTCTATGCTTGTTGGGTCACCTACCTAGAATTGTATATCTCTGGATGCTGCCTTCTTCTGCCTTCTGCTTCGATAAAACTTAACACGTTGACTGTTAGGAACGAGATGTCTCATCATAAATTAGGTATGCCTGGACGCAAGGGTCGAGATATCTCGTTCTTCAGGGTCCTGTATTGATGGGCTTAACAAGGCAAACAATGCTACAATGGATCTTGCCGTCTCAATGGTCTTTGACAGCAGTGATGCGTGTCCGATTAGCATTTGAGTCGATTCAGCACATGCTGTGATCCATTAGACCAGCGGCGAGCGCCGGGCGAAGCGTATACAGAGTTTAAATATGACGCGGCTTATGCTCTGCGGAGAACAATAGACCCGTCGGTGTCACCCTGGGGGTCATCGAATGGTCAGTCAGATTCTGTCGCTGGGGTAAGATATTTCCCTTCGCGGGGAATGTGTTAACGCAGGTGTGGTAACAGGCAAAGATCTTAGGAAAGATTACATAAAGGGCTGCATAAGTGCTAATAGCTTCTTTACGTTTAGCTCCTAAGCAGGACCAAGTCATAATTAAAGGAGCTTAATCAATACGTGCTTTCAACAACTGCAATTCTTGTAGGATAAGTAATCCTAAGCAATTTTATTTACAAAGCATCAAACATCTTAACAGCAATCAGTGTAAACTCTAAAGCTTCCAGAAACGATGATGCACAAGTCAATCCAGATCAGATCATTAAATTTTGCATAAGTCTCAACATTGCATTCATCTGTGAATTTTCCTTCATTTTATTTTGATTACCTGAATTTCCTAAAAATTATCTTAACATTAAAAATTTAGATATAATAGATAGTGTTGCATGTTATGTTATGATGATTTCCTTCAGTTATTTTCCACTTTATCCTGCATAACAGAAATTTGCGGTACTGAAACGGATCGTAGTGTCTTCTAAGCTATGTGTTCTCATAGTCTTCATTCTTCTCTTTTTTCATTATCATAAGTACTGCATTTTATTCCTCTTTTTCCCCCATTATCATACTGCATTATGTGCTTGCCTCCATCTTGTTTTAACACTATGCTCATAGTTACCGGGGACCATCTTAATTGGATTGTGGGATCTGTCCCTTTCTGGGAATCCAATTTGGGAATCAATTTGGGCACTATATTTTTATACGTTTTTTCTTGATGTCGTGTTTACTAAATATTCTCTGACATATCTGGTGTGAATTGAATTGATTTGGCTGAAGTAACGTTGAATCTGTTGTTGATAACGAATAGCCTACATTCTGCAATTACAATCTTTCTCTTTTTGATATTTTTAGGTTTCCAGCGGAGGCAGTGGGAATGAATCAAAAGCAAGTGGAGGAGAGACGGTCATCTACGCCCCTGGCATTGGTGGTGGATATGGCCCTCCTGGTCCTCCGGTTCGTTGGGATTTTTCCTTCAACTGATCATAGTGATTTCTGATCCGATCTGTATTACAACAATGTAATACATTACATTAAAACAGCGAACAGTCGTGTATTGTTTTGAAGTATATATATAGAACCTCTTCTAGTATAAACTGTTCAGAGAACTCCCGACTACAGTGCTGATGCCGAGTCAGAGTTAACGTGCCGAAGCGCCTCTTTTACTACGCCATCTGGCAAGAAAGGTTGAGTCTACGTATGAGATCTTATATCTTAAATTCTTCGTATCGGTTTCTTATCTATTACAGGCGTACTAACCCACTGTCCAGAGCAAGTGTGTTAAATCATCAGCGCTGTAGTCTGAGTCGAGTAGTAGTACACACTTGAAGCAGCACTATAGAAGTCTTCAAATGAGTGGCAGCCGACTATTCTGCACGTACAATATTTACTTCTGTTTGTGATTTTGTGTGTGTCGACATCTTTAATAATACAGTTTCGCAGAGAAAAGTATGGTACAGTAACGAAGCATGAGTAAAAATGAAATGTGACTTCAGTGCAATCCCAGTGCATTTTCCTTCTAGTACACTGTACATTGTTTTGTTCTGCTCTGAAGGAAGAGTAAGTTCTGCCAAAAAATCCTGAAATTTCTAATAGTTATATCGGTACGATACAGTTTTACAGAGAAGCGTGTGATACCTGCTGTATATTGTACTGCTTTGCATTGGTTTAAAAAAGCTATTTTTTACGACTCTTTTGAAACTATTAAAAGAATTATTGTATATGGGGATGACTAGATAAGCCTAGGCTTCTTCTCCCAATCAATTGATTCCTTCTCCCTTCTTCACTAACTTCGAACAATATTAAGTTTCCTGGATAATTAGTTCTTTTCTGTTTTGGTCTCTACTTATTTGTATATGGCTTGAATTGATTCAATAAATCTGATTTGATTTGATACAGAAGCTCTGCATAAATATAAATGCTATCGGTGCATTGAAATTTCAAGGTAATTCCAGTGCATTTGCATTGCAAGACATTGTTTTGCTGCACAAATACAAATGATACTCAGTGCACTGTAAAATTTCAGGGTAACATTGTTTTGCTCTGCTCTGAAGGAATATTAAGCTCTGCTATTGTTTTGGTCTTTTGCAGGGACCCATTGGTTCCATTGGTCCTCCTGGGCAGGTAACAAAATTTCTGAGGTTTCTGGTATCTAACATGCAGCATGTCAGAGGTTTGTGGAACTGCCTAGTCCATACGCATATTGCACTACGAAAGGTTGGAAGAGATTTAATCGTTTTAGAATCAGAATCGTTTAGAGGAAGAACAGAGCTAAGAGGTGGGAAAAGATTTTGAAGCTGACATAGCCTTGGACGTTGCAAAGATATGTGACATGATAGCAATGAATAGAATGCATTGACTTGCACAGAATCTTATTTATTTTTGGGTAAGACTCAGTGTTCCTGTATATTTCTTTCATATTTCCTTTCTCCATTTCACCGTTGCTTCTTTTTCTCCGTCTCTGTTGCACTGAAGTTCATTCTCTTTCCAAACTTTAGCTTCTCTTTCCTTTTCGCTAAATATTGGGCTCTTTCCAACTGTTTCCTGGATTTCTTCTCCTATCTCCCATCTGTTGCACATGTGTTGTATGCTCTCGTCCAAAGCCTTCATTGCTCCCTTATTCTACCTTATCTGTGTCACTGTCTTTCCTTCCTTCGTTTTTATTTCTTTTATTCATTCCTTCTATTCTCATCGTCCGAATAAATGTTTCTCTTTTCAGCCAGGACCTCGTGGATCTCATGGAGAGTCAGGCCATTCTGGAATTCCAGGGAATATTGGAATACCTGGACCGCCTGGATCCTCCGGACCTCCGGGAGCGCATGGGGACAGTGGCCAGACAGGAATGCCTGGTATCCCTGGACTTCCAGTAGGTCACACAACCACTCAGTCATTCCAATGTGTGCATTCAAACCGATGCTTTCACCCACGACTTGCATTGGGGTAATTGCATAAAAGTTGGGGGGTGGTGTCCCAGAAAACGTTACGAAACGTTACGTGGGTGGGTGTGTGGAGCTGAACATTACATAATGTTTTCTCCAACAGTTTATTTATAAATTAATTTTAAATAAACCTCAAATGACACTTTATACACATGCGCTGTATAAATGTATGGTAACGCTGTTATAGAACAGCAGGGATACAGCATTGTTTTTAAATTAGTTACTTTCATCGTTAAGTGCGATGGCCCCTTGGGTCTAACTCATTGTGAAAATATAGTCAAAGCCTTGAACAGAGGGGGAATTTTTATTGCCCAGTGTCAGGTACAAATATTGCAAAATAAATATAAATGTAAAATAAATGTAAATGTCGACCATTGAGATGGTGCTGTGGCACAGGTCTTTCTGCCCAACATCTACACATAGTATGCCTGAATTAAAGTTAAAATTTCCAAACCGTGACTTAAATTGTGACAAAGCGATTTTTGTGGCAATGTGTTAAGTAGGTTCTAGGAACATTCTCACAAAAACCTGCA
>JAQFXW010001248.1:0-15379 GCA_034693945.1 Dendrobaena attemsi | reverse complement strand
CCCGTAATAGTGTGATTGATCGGCACATTTAACTTTTAATATTCTAAATCATTTTAGATAAAATCCAGCTTTTTACACATTTTTTAAAGGTCGATTCATGGGACAAACTATTATGCTGCTCGTATAGTTCGACGGGCCGTGATTTGCAAATCGTCCGAACGCTGTTTGATTAATTGAGATGTTTTGAAGCCCGTAATAGTGTGATTGATCGGCACATTTAACTTTTAATATTCTAAATCATTTTAGATAAAATCCAGCTTTTTACATTTTTTTAAAAGGTCGATTCATGGGCAAACTATTATGCTGCTCGTATAGTTCGACGGGCCGTGATTTGCAAATCGTCCGAACGTTGTTTGATTAATTGAGATTGTTTTAAACCAATGAAAGTCAATCAAAGTAAAAAAAAATTGAAGTAGGCCTAGCCAGGAGAAGCTTGTGCTCACCTGCCTCCGTTATCAGCTGATTCACCCGGTAGGCACTTAGTCTAGTAGAGAGGTCTACTTCTCCGGTCTTCGATGCCGTCAATCACATAATCTTACTCCGCTTACAGTCCTTCACGTAACGGCCTCCGTCTGTCATCCGCTTCTGTTTGCGCTCATTTTCAGTGAAGAAAATCGGAGACCTCATCCAATCGCGTCCTCTCAAACGTTCTATTCTATGTTTGCGTGTGTTTGTGTGTTTGTGTGTGTGTTTTTTGTGGTGTCTGTCAGTGTGTTTATCATTATATAACAGCTGTTGTGTGTTTATGACTGGCAGATGCCCACCTGCAAAGTTCATTCGGTTTCTAATGGATGCCAGTCCTATATAAGAAGGCCAAGAGGCCCAAAACAGACAGACGTCACTAGAAGACAGTCCACGTCAGTGACTTTTCCACCGACGGTTTCGCTTCACTTGACTCGATCATCGGGATTTGATGTCCAGACATAAACGCTTTTGATAACATTCTTCGCAAAAGTTGGTTGTTAGAAATTGTGTTTTCATTATTCGTCGGAATGTCGTATGGAAAAGGTTGAAAACGACCAACTTCTTCCTAAAGGAAAATCTTGACAAATGAATTATCTGATTTTGCGATTAGACTGAATTAGAATTAATTTGTCGTTTTGAAAGGTGTGGGTCTGTTGGGATTTAAGATATTAGTGTATTTCTCTCGAGTCAACTAAATGCAGCTGTTTGCAGCCTATTGTACATTGTTAGGTCCCTACAGGTTCACGGCTCTATATAAATTAGTCTAGGGTGTTTCTACGGATATCTCGCTATAAAAGAATACCTAAGTATCACAAAGACTAGAAGTCGAATCTTCAAAGAAGTTAAAAATTATATTAATCAGCAAGTAAAACGAACATAATTACACAAGTTAAATGACAACAGAAAGAAAATGATGGAACGATACCAGAGTATCTTCCAACGACGATGAAAGACGAAGATAGCCTGACTCCGTTGACCGAAGCACGGACCAGCAAACGTCAGAAAACTTCTACAGGCACGTTGTGAAGAAATGAGCTTCAGAAAAGACCCAAGTGACGATTGCCAACGAGAAGAAAGCGTCGCACAGGACGAAAACGACACGAGCTCGGACCGAGTTCAGTTGTCAATCAAAGACACACGGCAATCCCCTTTGGACCCCACGTTCCGTCTCTTTATAGACTCGTGCCTCTGAACACCATCCCTTCACGATCGCCTACGCGTGACGGCAACTGTTAGATGCGGACCAGTTTTCATACCTTCAGCCCCTGTACTGACTGGCCAGTCTCTAGCAATTCCATATCTGATATTTTGACTAGTGGAAATATTTCCTAAAGATGAGTTGCTAATTAATCATAATAATTACTTATAGTTTTAATTGCAAATGTAAATGTCACATATCAACGTTTATTTCACCAAAATTGAATATCACAATGAACATAAGAAATGCAATGTAGCAGGGGAACAGGGCTCAAGCACTTCAGGTGTTTGAGAAAACACATAAACCTAAGAACAGCATTTCTGCATCTGTAGGTAAATTTCTTTTTCTGGATAAAAAAGTCATAAATGCTATCTTCGTTCCTTGAATATAGTACAAAAGTAACACAACTATGATATATTTTAAATATTTTGCAAATGACAGAGCTGTATGTATTCTCCAAGAAGATGACATTTCTTTAATTACATTTATTGCAATCAATTTGTGTGAATTAATTTGTTTCTAGATTTCATTTCGCTGTCTCTGGTGGCTGCGTTGTCTCTTTTCTTCATCATAATCATCATTTTGGTCGTAGTTTTCTGCATTCGATTCAGGAAAAAGCTTTCAGGTATTAATCGATTCCTTTAATGTTTGTCACTAGATTTATAAGGAGCAACTTTAAAGCTAAACTGCGTCCAGTCAGAAGGATAATCAAGTGATGACAAGTGAAGTCCTTTAATATCATTTTAGGGCTATCTAAGAAATAGAGCCTAGATAAAAAATATCGAGACAGAGTTAGAGAGGAAATTGAATAGATACGTTTAGTATACAGAGTATACGCTACAGACAGACAGATGGAGAGAAGAGTAGATAGGAGAGGATAGGACAGGACAGGAGACAGACAGAGACCAGAGAAGGAAAGAAAGAAAGAGAAAGAGATTCTTCGATATCCCTGCATCCTGTATGCAGAGTTAGTGTGAGATAATTGATGAAATCACTTTTGCTTGCTCACATGCATGTTTACATGTAGGCCAGGTAGTAGGTATAGTTTACGCACACACGAGACACCTGAATACATATTGTAATTATCTGGAACACCAGTATTTTAAGAAGATTTATACGTATTCAGGGTTTGATGAATTAATATAAATTTACTATATTGACCCTGTGTTTGAACATCCGTTTGCGTTTTCCTGGATGGACCTATATACATGTACTGCACTACCGAAAATTGCTTACAATAATTGGGTTATTGCAGCCTTGCAGGATCCAAAATTCAATTTCCTTGAGCTCTAGGCTTAACCGTACATATGACAAAAGATATAGGTCCCTATATAATTTTGTATAAATTTGACCCAAATGTATAATCTGCGTGGTGTTTACTTTTAGCTAAATACGCCTCAGCTGGAGAGGTGAAATTGGAGCAGGCAATGATGAGCGATGGAGGTTACGACATCCTACCCTACGCCACAAGTGACAACTACGACTTAATAGAAGAAGCAGTCATTGACTCTGACCTCAAAGTCACATTCAAGCCTCGTCTTGGTCCTTTACCAACACCAGGTTACTCTAGCTTAACTAATACGGATGACATAGCACCAGGCGTCTACAGTAGAATGGATCACTACGATAGGCCAGAAGATACAACCATCGACTGTAGAGATACAAAAGTATTTGATGCCTCGGATAACAATGTTGGCAGAGACATGACAAGTGAAGATGGAGAAGGAAGTTATCGCCCATACATTGACTCACTTGGTGTTAGCATAGATGATAATTCAGAAATCTTTTCGAATCAATGTTTTGGTGATAGCGAGAAACAGCGAAGTAAAGATGGAGATTTGGGTTTGCGGAGAGAAGGAAACCAATCATCTGGTCATCCATACATGGAACTGTTTGATGGTGAGGTTGCTGATGATCCAGTAATCACTTTGGAGAAACACGTTGTAGATAGTAAGGAAAGGATCAATGGAAAGGTAGACGTAGCTGAATCAACTGTTCATCCATACATTGAATTGCTTGATGTCGAAGCTGATAAGAATAATTCAGATGAATACAGAAGAACTTCCGATTGTGACATTCCATCGTCCTACCTCACTGTCACATTTTAGACTTTAGAACATTAATACGGAAATTTTAGAACATTTTGAACGAGGCGTTGATGTCTCCCTAAAGCGCTATTGTATTAATATGTAGACTGTGTAGGATATTCATCTCTATGTGTTATTCTAAACTCTGTGCTTTGGGGCAGTATTGAAAGTTTATTATTCTAGCCCTAAGTCAAATTATCAGTGTTGTTTCATTTTAACTGTATTTTATCATGAGCTTAAAGAAACTGAAAAGAATTCCGAATGGGGTATAGAATGGTTTCGACAAATTTGAAATCAATTTGCATCAAGCTATCGGAGCCTAACTTAGTCCTACAACATGTTAAAACCGGTTGTAGTATAAGTCCTATTATAATAGAATGTCTCGTAATCATAAACTCGACACTTCTAAGGCGCTCTGTAAAGCCAGGCGCTGGGCACCAGCTAATTCACGAGCACTGTGTAAAATCAAGGGGTAGTCAATGAAAAAAGTCCGTGTTGGTCCGAGATCGAGTTCCAGGAGGTCAGGGCAGAGGGAAGAGCAGCTGTTAAGGCGGGTGTCGTTTAAGACGAGGGTTAGGAGGGGGAGAGTCAGAGGAATCAGGGCATGACAGCTTGTATTCTTCCAATTGCTATTTAACATAGTAGGCTTACAACTTACAAGCCCTACATGTATGCATGCCAGTCTAACAGGAATAGGACTAAATGTATGGGTGGTGGTCAATCTCATGAAATCCCTCTCCCAGCTGCTAATTTTTTGCACTTCAGAAATGTATTTTCACCGCTAGGCTTTGAGTCCACACGAACCATATTTCTATTCCAGTTTGGTTTGTGCCTGCTTCTGTCCAAAGGCATACTAAAGTGCGCATTGTAGACCGTACTACAATAATAAATAGTCTAATACCTATCAGTCTTGAATCTCTAGGCTAAGCTTATGTAATGCTTAAGTCGGTTATAGCTTTACTAAGCAACACTATTGATGATGTCGTTGAGAGCACCGCAATGATTTTCTCAGTTTCGTTTGACAGTACAATGATGTATTCTTAATCGGTTTTTATAATCAACGATTAGGCAAATAATAGCTCTCACGTAGGCTGCCACACCTGTTTGTTTTACCTAGTGCCATGAAACTTACAGTTTCTGCAGCTAAGACAATTCTGGGCTTACTCAAAGTAATTGCTAAGCAGCAATGATTTATAATTGAGCATGTTTCTATTTATATCAATAGTCAATTCATTTAACCAAAAAAAAAGCAGTGAAGCCTGTGACAAACAGTATAACTAAAGAACATGAGTATGAGGTCCAAACAACATAATTCCTATGCAAATTGCTTGTAATAGATGTCCAATATGAGACTTAAGGGAGCATACTTCCCGCTATAGGAGGGGCCCCATGTACGATAATAATGTAGATAGCAGGAGAAGTAAGAACAATCATGAGTAGTAAGACGACCCACGGTTCTGAAACAGCATGTCACGTGACTGAACCTGGAGTCGTCTTACTACTATCAGGCATTTGCGGGAGGGTCTCCAGACACAGATTAAAACATATACAAAACAGAGTAAGACATAAATGAAGAAAATATGCGATATGATCCATAATGACTAACTAAACAACTTCGTTTGTCTTTAACCAGTAAAGAAATTCAGATCAACAAACACTGACGCAAATTATTTTGGCCTACAGTAAGCGACGGATGCATCACTGAAGTACTTGATAGTCTGTAGTTGTTACTACACATTGACATCTTCTACTCGTGCAAAGCATTCTGAAGGGCCATCCACTTGATTGCTGTCTTTAACTAAACCTACAAAAACAACAAGACCAGTTTCAGAATTATTCATTTCTTTCATCAAAGTCCACTCCAAAATGTGCATCCAGTCATAGACCTACATACACAATATTTATAATATTTAATAGTTCTCAATTTCAACATCAAGCAGAAGAGTAACAAATGCAATCCGATCATTTTAAGTTACTGCTTAATTTAACTCATCTTTCAAATGCTGGAATCACGTGACCCATTGGGCAATTCAATCGAGGTTGTGCCATTAAAAAGACACTAGACCTATTGGTTCGGTCACTTTGGTGAATTTCGTAATAACCACCCTTAGAATTTAAACAAGAGTTTTGTGATAACATAATGCGACATCATTATTCTAATCGCAACTACACAGTACACGCTATCAATTAAATGTTTAAAGCGCCATTCAAGTCAAAGCACATTGCACCAATTTGCTTACAAGTAGGTATGCTGTGATTTTGAAGATCTCTTTTGAGTCTAACCTGGGACTATTAGTAAGTATAACAGCTGTGCTTGTAATGACTAAAAGAATTTAGTTACTAAATGAGACTTGTCGTAAATAGTGAGTACGGGGATATAAGAAACTTAGACAGTCTAGAGGATTTACTAAACATACTGTCTTTTAATAAAACTTTAAAGTTAGACAATATTTAAAGCCGTGCGTTTTGGTGCCATACTAGAGCTTACCAATGTTCGGTAGGTGAACGTAATTAAGAGGAAGGCTTTGGTGCAAGCAGTTCTTATAGTAAGTTTGTGAATTGCTTCTCTTGATTCAATACGTAAACTATTCGGGACAATTGGAACACTGAAGTATCTACCTGCGCCTTCCTCCAACACTTTCGCAATGTGTGGCTGGTCTGACTTGCGAAGGCAAATGATCGTCTGCCGATAGTCACGAATGATGCGTCTACGCAAAATGTCCAACAGTTCTTCAGCTTTCGCAAATGGTGTTTGCTTTGATGAAATTAATTCCTGCTGTTTCTTGTTAATGACATTTGCGGAACACAGAAGTGCAGGCAGAATACTCAAATTCAGTAACTCAATCAAACTGTCCTTAGTATTTAGTACTGAAATTTCGTTTGCTGTCAAGGGCCAGTCTTCTCCATATTCTGGTTTATACTCTGAAAATATGAACCATAATCTGCAATAATATGTACAATAATCATTAATTGGTAGCTTTACAAATAGTGACACAATAAATGCTAATGCTAATGCTAATTCAAACCGTTTGTCACAACAATAATTAACTTTAATATAACTTAGAAGGAATAAATGTAAGAACCTTTGCACTTTAAGAACTTTACGCATCTAAGAGTTCTACTTGTTACTGTCATGATATTAATGTTATGTTATAATTAACATGAAACTCTGGGCTGCTCTGTCTCAGTCTTCTGACTCTGCCTAACTCCGAGATGTCTAAAAGAGAAAGGAGGGGGCTACTAATTGGAAGGTCGACTAATAGACGATGGAGCAGTTGGCTATAGTCTCACGATGGTCACATGTCGACACTTATGAAATCTTTCATCGAGCTAGGCGGAAATGATGCTGTACCTATGTCACGTATATTGTGTCAGAAGTACAGCAATAATGACAGTTTTCTTAAAGTTAATCCTAAACAATTTAGCTGAAAACGAACAACGGGTAGAGTTATAGGTCAGACTTGGAGTCTGTTGGCAAGCAGGTGCACTGCGATAGAGTTGCATTATGGAAGAATGGAAACGTAATTATTATATCGTTGGACAGCAAGGCAGATCAATTGCTGACTACGTTGGCCCAGAACATTTCAATGGCTGCCGAAACCTGCACGATAGGCCTATTACATTTCGAATAGCTGCGTTGAATTAGAGCTTGTATGATTACGTTTCAACTTATTTTATCCTATTCTCGCATTAGCCAATTCAATCCAAAAGCAAATTCCTAGAATTTAGTTCTGACGTCTTTGACCAGACTCACCTCCATTCCCATTTAAGTAATTGACGATATGTATCTGTCCTGAATCTCCAAGAGCCGCAATCAAACGATCACTATGATGTTTCTCCAAAATATAACCCAACAGCTGAGAGTTTGTTTCACGCAAAGAAGAACTCCTGGCCCTAACTTCAGCAACTTCCTTCTGAGTAAGAGTCCCATTTGCCAGCAGTTCATCAAGGAGTCCAAACTCTGGTTCTATGTGTTCCTCCAGAAAGTCTCTGTGCCGTTCAATTGCTTCATCAATTAGCCGTTTATTTGCTGGAGACACCTCTGCAATCACTGTCTTTCCAAGTTGTGAATCGCCGGCAGCTTTATCCATATGTCTGTCAGCCAGATGTGAGTCAGCCTGATATTAAATTCGGAGACTTATATAGTACATATACTATACACGATAGACTTATCATTGGCTCATTTGGCTATGGAATTCATGGACGTAACCGAATATAAGAAGAAAAGAATCAGTTGTTGTTTGCTGTGTTGGATAGTTGAAGTGTTGTGTGGTGATAGGAGCACTTAACAAATTGAAGATAGTAATGACCGAATGTTCACCCGTCATTTAGATCTATTTAAGTTATGCAAGCTTTATGAGTTTCATTTCAACTGCTCTTTTTGGTTACCTCTGCATAGTCACATAATAGACATAGGCTAACCCACACTTCTACATTGGCGAGAATTTACACTCAAACATTGCTGTGAACCTGTGAGTTGTAATGTGTTACGATTATCCGTTTCGCCCCTGCTCTTAAATGATTCAGAAACACTTTGTTCCGTCCAAAACAAAAGTTCTAGGCATTCATGCAGGTATCCTACGTCCCAGCTAGGGTTTAATCAAAGCCTGAAGGACCGCAGAAAACGATCAATCAGAGTTAAAGGTCGGCAGTGGTTCACATGAGATACAAACACTGGAAGTTTCCGTCAGATGGATTTCAGATTTAGCATAACAACAGCGAGCACGGCTAAGCCGATAAAAATCTATTGTAAAAGATAGACATCCTTTTCAATTTACAAGACCTAGGTGGAGGCCACATCATTATTATGACACAATAATTCATAGTGTTTGCATATAAATTATTAATTATTAATTCAGCAAATAAGACTTATTCTATATCTAAATTGAAAATTACACTGGCTCTCAGTCGAAAATTTGAACTTATTCTAGGATTTTCTCCAAGAGGAACACTTACTATTGAGCTCTCATTTGAAACTGTCATTTCATTTGAACATTTTCCTCTTTGACTTTTTGCTGTAATGTTATAAGACAAACTATTTGTTTGCATACGTTTTAAATCAATAACAAGCCGTTCATGTAGGCCTAAGTAGAGGAGAATAGGAGTCTACTACACGCAAGTGGTCAAGTGACAGGTCACGATCTTCACCACTACACTACCGCGTCTATGATGAATGGAGGATCCAAAGACAAAGTAATTATTGAAAGATGCTGGTAACAACTACATATAGTAACGGTTCATAAAAGACCAATTTAAAATTTATTATTATCATTTATTGACAAAATATGATAGAAAATAATTAGGTCTGTGCATTGTTTTCTGTCAAGATATTATTGTCAATTGTACACATATTTTATTAAATTCTGTGAAAGGTTGATGGCCATTTTTGAGGCCTGGAGGGCTGCTGGCCCGCGGGCAAAGGATTGGGAATCACTGCTCTGTTTGTACCAGCAATAACATAACACATCACAGCATGTTAAATTCTGCTTTTACCTCAATTAACATGCTAACTCATATTTACAGGAATGTGAATTTTTGAAAGCCTTTACATATTAATAAAATAAGGTTACAGATAAAGAGAGAAGAGCTCATTTTCGAAATACTTGCCATGATCTTGAAATGTTGAAAGAATGTCATCGAATGTTGGCCGCTCATCTCTTTCATATAGTAGACAACCTTAAATGGCAATACTATAATTATTTGCTAAAAGAAATTGTACACTGTGCAGATGGTTTCTTAATGCCATATATAGTAAAACAGATGAAACCTAAGCTAAGAATGCAACTGGCAACTGTCGATAAATAGGTCGATGCTGAATTTCAAGGAGTCAGTATAGTATAATCTATGAGTTAAATCTGCAAAGCTTAGAGACCTTCTGTATAGTTAGAAACGACTTCAGTGCTTTATTTGTTAGCTCCCGTATAGCCTTTTCCAGGCCCAATCACCAGCAACCTCAAGTTCTCCAACCGAGCCATATCCCACTCCGCACCCCGCCTCTGGAATGAGCTGCCCACTGAAATCCGTAAATTTTCTGTTCCTCTTCCATCAACCATTCATCATCATTCGCCTCACTCTCCTCTGTCTATCACCCCTCGTGCTTTTCATTCTAAACTCAAGTATCATCTCTTCAAACACTCGTATCCTGACTCCTCTTATCCTCCGCTGCCCAATCACCCTCCAAAGCGACAACCACCTTAACAGCCGCTCTGCCGTCCTCTGACCTCCTGGAAATCCGACCTCTGACCACCACAAACCTGCCTCTGGACAACCCTCATGATTTGACGCAGCGCTCGAGAATTGGCTGGTGATTTTCGCTTGGCCTCTCTGAGCGCTCTAGAAGTTTCGAGATTACGATTACGATTACGAAGGTCTGGGCCATTTGGAGGCCACAATGCAGTCGGTAATACAGAGATTAATTTTTTCCCGATCACAGTGTAGTTGTCTGTGCCAGGTTCATTATAATATATAACAGTCTATTACATAATCAACTTCGTCCAGTGGATCATATACAACAGTCGATCTACTCTGAACAGCTGAACCATGGACCCCTTACAACCGGCTCCATAGCCGAACGTCTTGTGCTTCGCCCATTTACCCGGGGTCCACGGTATACGCGTGTATGTGCGTGACACTGCGTGTTACTTTCTGCCACTTGAAAATATCTCTATTATGGATGATATCTATGTCAGAAGGAGCAGAAGAAGAGGGGTCCGCAGAGCAGTGACACGCGAAAGTCGTGCGTCTTCGCGTAGCCCACGGCGGGCAGGCGCATAACGGTGGTACACGGGGCGCGGTCGCCTCTGGGGTAGGGTAGGGTCTCTACCCTCCCTACCCGTCCGCCTGCCCCCTTCTCTCCTGCTACTCCCTCCTTCCGCTCCCTTGCACCTCTAGTGTTAGACGCCGGAGCGCATTATTCAAGGCTCTCTCGCCCGGTTTACTGTAACACGGATCGACCGACGAACGGTAGGCGGCGCGCGCTACTGCAACAATGGCGCAGGGGCGAGGGTTGGCCAATAAATTCCGCACCCGACCGTGTTTACACAGATGCCTCGGTCGAAGTACCGTCGATGGGGTAATTGAGCCGAAACCCGCTTCATGTCGGCCGGGGGGGGGGGGTATGCCACGTATAGGAAACCGCTTGAATGAGGGTTTTGGGAGAGGACGGGTAGGGTATGGGGCCTACTACCCTTTGCGCCGCCGGCTCATTACCTGTGATTTACGTCTCTAGAGTCTCGAGGGGACCCTCTCTCTCTGCCCAACCACCCGAAAGAAGCAAACACACAGACCTGAATGGCTATAGGACGGTGACGTCTGGGAGGAGGATTTTGGGAGTAGGTCTAATCCTGCTTGCATCGCGTCCCCCATTGTAATTATTAGTAAACTACCCGCACGGTCTATTACAACGCAGCGATTATCGTAGAAATGGAAACCGCGACGATCGAGGTAACCCTACTGCGAACCCCCGTTTGCAGGGTTTTGCGCCAAACATATAGAGTGAACTACTTAACCCACATGAGGGTCTGAACGAGTACGAGCATTATACTATTGTCAACAGGCTGTATTATGGTATTATACGATTGAGGAGGAGGAGGCTTTGAGAGGCAATGACGCGGCGTCGTTTGAATACGGATATAATAGCGATGGCAGCTATGACACTCGTCGCATGCGCCAGCTCCATTCTTTAAAACGCTAAGCAGCTATTCTCCTCGTTAGCGCAAGTAAGGAATTTGGCGAAAGGAATTTCGTCACCGATGGAGAGAAAGCTGTTCCTCTGTCTGTCTGTGTGTCTCACTCTCTGTCTTTGTCTCTCTGTCTGTCTCTATGTCGGTCTGCCAGTCTATCTTGCTGTCTTCGGAGTTGTACGAACGCCTTCCAAACAAACAGATTCCATACCGTTGCATTGAAAGTATCTTGTATGCCCGGCTTTGCGGCGGCTTTTCTGAGAACGTACATCGCGACAGCAGAACACACTTTGCTTTCAAAGTACGAAATATTTGGCTCCAGTTTCGTCCCTACCCAGTCACCGAGCACAAGCAGCCACACAGGACACCCTACAGAGGCTACAGTAACTGTAGAACAGTGGTTCTTAACCCGGTGTTCGACCGAACCCCTGGGGTTCGGTGAGCCACCGTCAGAGGTTCGGCAGAGGTCCTCTGAAATATATACATGTTCAGGATCATTGAATTTAGGTAAAAATCATTTGCTGTTTTATTTGTATAGTACTGTTAGACTTTCATTTAATTTAGTACAGTTAGTTCACTGTTAGTAGTTCATTGCATTGAATGTGTTCATATAGTACCACATTTTATAACAAATTTTTTTCTCCGTTACTCAAAAAAAATATTGCTCAAACTTGAGGGGTTCGGTGAGGGGTCATAGTACTTTCTTAGGGTTCGGCAATCTTGAAAAGGTTAAGAGCCACTGCAGTGTAGTAGATCTCGATCAACTAAACCCCTTGCAGCCTTGCAGGTTCCTTTCGAAGTAGCGCTCAACGACGCTCGAGTTCATTCATAGCGACGCACAATAGTTAAACAGACCCAAAAGTTCATTAATAAGGGACACGGGTAGAACATGACTTGTAGGCTAAGACTATTATTAATGAATCAATCGGGAACTCATAAATAATGTATACGCTACCAAACAGTACAGCTGGGCATTCTTTCAGACAAGTTTCTCGCATAATCCATTCACGGTACTACGTCTCGGCTCTGTATCATTGGGACCGTATTAGGCCTATCTTACGTAATAGCCGCAATATAGCAAGGAAATACTGGGCTACATGGAGAGTCTTACCAAGACTAAGTATTCGTGTGCAATAGCAATAATAGAGAGCGAAAATGATTAGTATCACACTTGTTCTTTGGCGAAACATTCATGTGATCTCTTTTGGAAATCTGCAAAGACTCTATAACAGCGGTTCTCAAAGTGTGGTCCGCTGACCACTGGTGGTCCGCGGCATGTGCCAAGTGGTCCGCGAGTAGGTGGTAGAAGAGAAAAATAATGTAAAAGAACTTTTTTAACTGAACGTTTTATTTCCTCGCATTTCAATGTGTGAAAATTTCGGTATTGGCTTTAAAGAAAGGCATCAAGTAAGAGGCGGATGTCGATTTTCAGATGAAATTTGAACGAATGACTAAAAGGTCATGAACTTTTAGAGGCATCTTTAGGTCCGATGGTTGAAAATCTGTGCAGTGGTCCGCGACGCCGGCGAAAACTTTCTAAGTTTATTTATTTATTTAATTTATTCACACATTTCTATACCGCCCCTTCAAGTCTCCTGCTACTCAGAGGCGGTCCCGACTACAGCCCAGACGTGTGTGGTCCGCGAGTCCAAAAGAACCACTGCTCTATAAAGCTCCCACAAAAGGAAAGTTGAGGGAACCCGTTTATTCAACGGCGCTCTGTTCAGCCAGACCCAAAGCAGCCAATAATGGCGGATAAGGAATTCGGTTGAAAGGGTAGTTTTGTAGGTATGTGAGAACGAATTTAATGACAACAGCGACAGATCGAATAATATACGAAGAGACAGCTGCAGATATGCACATGCTGTTTCATTTTGGACACCTGTGATTCTATATATTTGCCAGTTCCAAGTTCCAACACAGCTAGACATTAATACGAACGTGTACGCCTAAGCTTATGTAATCAACATTGTCTGCACTTTTTCATCAACAACTCGGTGGTTGACCCTTCGACGTGGAATGGCCGACCCTCGTATATATACGGCCCGAGGGTAGCATTGAGTCTAGACAGTTTGGATCCGGGGTGCTGTGATATCCATTCAGTGACCCCCTCTGACGTCCACAGGTCCACCCACCGTCCAAAACATCCGTAATTATCATTTACGACATGCTTACTGGTGAATATGACTAAACATTTCTTTCTTGCGTTTAAAACATGCGCACAGTTATTTGCGTCACTCATACTCTGTGTCTGGTAAACAACTTTAAGTATCATAGTTACAGAACTAATTATAAGAATTTTATTACTTCTTTTCATTATTACCAATAACTATAAATGAGGCCCTTTAAAACTGGTTATCAGTTCTCCGACACCCGCCTTATAAAATGCCACCCGGTATGGCCGTTCGCCTGGGGCCATCATCTCAGTCATGAGCGCCACCCAAATTCCAATAAAAGAAACCTTCACCCTCTTCCCTTAGAACTCTCTCCCTCCCAGACATTTTCCCACTCAACTAAGGCCTTCTCTCTAGTCTTGACGGAGCAAAGAACAGAAGCCTAGCCAGAACATTTCGTGGGTCTTCTCTATTGAACGTGGACAGAAAATTTCAAAAATTTTATTCAAACGTACGCGGTACGCCTATAATTGTGCTATGAGAAAACGTCTTTAAAATCTGTTGCGGTTCGAAGCAGTGAACCCCCCCCCCATTTTAAGTAGGCCTAGGCCACGCCCAATTCCGGGGCAACTCGTACAATTTCATGGAAGATCTAATTACCGTCCTATCTTCAAGTTCAATCTGTTCTTTCTATCCAAGCTAAGGAAAACCTATATAATTAAGGAAAACCTATCTAATTACCGTCCTATCTCCAATCTGTCCTTTCTATCCAAGCTAAGGAAAACCTATCTAATTACCGTTCTATCTCCAATCTGTCCTTTTTATCCAAGCTAAGGAAAGCCTATCTAATTACCGTCCTATCTCCAATCTGTCCTTTCTATCCAATTTAACTGAACGAATCGTCCTTTCTCGGCTGGCGGACATTCAGAGAGTTAAATCCCGGGCTAGGACGAAGGGGCGCAGTGGATATTTGGTGCCTTGTGACCTATACGGATTACTGTTACTTTTGTACTATTTTCCACACGAATTACAACGAAAGAACGAACCAGTTGCAAACATATGCGCTGCAATGCACTGTAACGCTTAAATTCCGGGTCGAAACGTTTCGACCCACCCCGTTCTGGCGTCGATCAGCCGGACCAGGCACCCGATAGGAGCAGCAGCAGCATCGGCGGTGGCGCTGGGTCGATAAAGGTGACCGGTTATCGGTCTGGCCCGTGTATACAAGTTGTTGTTATCAGACGTCGAAACAAGATGCCGAACACACGGAAGCAGAAACCCGGCGAAACGCGATAACAAAACCGGAGGCCACCGACGTCGAACACTCAGACGCGGGCCTCAGACGACGGACGCCGGGCAGTAAACGCCTATCTTCCCTCGCGATATTAGACCTAAGTTTAGACACGTAATCATCATTTGGGGGAGAGCAACCCCGTACGGCCCCCCGAGCGCCCGATGTCCGACACTTTATCGGGCTTACAACTTCTTGCACTTTCGTTGCGCCGTCGATGTTTTTGATGCGCGCGTGGGACGCCGCGCAATAATAATTCGCAGAGTTCGGATAAGCGCGCAGTTACGACGGATTTATGACGCGTCTGATACGTCATATAGAGTCGCCCCCGGGCAGATGTGTGATCTTCTGCGGAAATGCTGTTGCTCGGATAGACGAATAGACAGGAGAATTATTATGATTATTATGACGCAACTGCGGTGCGATATGTTGCGATGATGCATCTAGGTCTATGTGGGGCTGGTCCTATTTTTGTATTAATGAAAAACGAAATTGTTGTTGGACGCCGATCAGTGGCGTCGGCAGAACGTGGAGGTTGGGGG
>JAQFXW010001247.1:0-15380 GCA_034693945.1 Dendrobaena attemsi | reverse complement strand
ACCCGCCCGCCCACCCACATACATACACACACATCTATAACACTTATACATAATAAATATGCATACATGTCTGGCTCGTATGTTGCACACCAAACGACCTCTGCTGCGCTCTGAACCCAGACACTCATCCTATTTTTCTCTCCTGTCATTCATCTGGACTGTGTCATATTTGTCATAATTTCTCTGTCGAATTTTTTCTCTATAGGAGAGAATGGCATAAACTGTACTTAGTTGCGACGGTCGCCAATAATGAAGTATGTCAATAAGCGAATGAGTTATAAGGACGACCTCTGCAGTTTCTCACCCAGCGAGTGGTCTGGTGTCTTCAGCCGATATCCGAATTGTAATTGTTTTCAGATAAAACCGTATACTTTGCATTCTGCAGACAGACAAATACACAGACAGATAGACAGATATGTAGGCAGACATATAGACAGAGAGACAAGCAGACAGATGACCAGAGTGTGATAGAGAAAAAAAATGACAGTTGTCTGGACAGAAAGATAAACACGTGTACTGCGTTGTCTATTGTGTATGAAGTGTATTACTTGCCGAAACAAGAGGGAGATGCATTGGAACAAATTCAGCAATTCAGATAGTGATAGTTGGAATGGTTGACGGAGAGACTATTAACAGGAGCAACAGATATGATTGGAGGGACAAGAGGAGGAGGCACAGAAGAAAAGACGAAACAGACCGATGAATGTTTTATGAGCTGATCAGTCGGAAGAAATGTAGAGATGATAGGGAGGAACAAGAAAGCAGAAAGGGAAGCAGTGGGTGGCAGGGTAGGGTGGCAGAAAACGGGAGACAGAAACAGGTTTAGTAAGAGGCATATACTGTAGTGGAGAGAAGGGCGGCGATAGAATGCAAGGAATGTTACAAATATAATATTATGGAAGGAGTGAGGGATGGAATCTCTAAGGAAGAGAAGAGAAGACCAGAACTGTTTACTTATATATTATTATTATATATTATAACTTAAACCTTTGAATAATAATAATTATGACAACCGCCACCAATCTATTTATAGAAGATGTGTTGGATGCATAAACACCTCCGAAATTAAATAAAGCAAAAAATATATTAATAAAAATTGTGTTATTAGACTTAAAAAGAGCGAATATAATACGTCCAGCCTATAATGAGTCTAAACCTTTCATAACACATGGCGTAAGAGGACTCAGTATGAACTATATACAGGTCTGTGCGGTCATGCAGCTATTTGCAGTTCTGCAGCCGGGACAAACATCCCCCCTTTAAACAGAAACCTGGGTACGGTCTTGCAATAAAAAACCTGAAGATGAAAGAACATGAAAGTCATGATTTATCATTAGGCGATGATGATGAGCAGAGACTTGAATTGGAATTGTAAAGTAGCTCAAAGGCCTACATGTTGTATCCAGGAACCAGTCTATTGAGCAGAAGGACAGCGGATAACTAGCTTAGTGAGAATGTTAAGAAGGAACGGAGCATCATTGACTGCTGCGTATTGTACTGTTTCAGATTTAACGGTGGAGTGCTTGGCGACTTGGAAAGACGGATCGGAGTCCTATCTGTACAGTCGCGTAACAACGGCCGGAATCAACGTTAAAGACGACCAATACAGATGCTTTGTAAGTTAACCTCACAACCCGGAACATGATGATTGTCTATAGGCCTCTACTACCTATCCGTAGCCCTTTAGCCGCCTAGGTCTATGCTGCTGGTGTACATATCTGTCCTGGCTGTCTTTGCACTGCATGGGGTCTGTAGTATCAGGTCGATCCCCTTGATTTGACATCCCTTTCGGCTTGCCACAGTCATAGCTATGCATTTCAATTCAATAAATTATCTTTGAAAGCAGACAAGTGGACCTATTGGCCTATAACGTTCCTAAAACGCATATAATTATTCACTATTAGCCATTCGGTATCCGCGAAAGAGTGTTGCCTTGACAGTCTACACTCACTCGTTGGCTATAGAATCCGATTTACAACCAAAGCATATGTCATAGCATTGACCTAGTACTGTACAGCATAGCATACCACAACGCATAATAGTGGCAAAAGAACGGAATGCATAGCACAGCATATCATACAGCATGACATATAGCACAATGCAGCAGAAGAAAAGACAATGTCTGGGCTACAGTGTGTGTATGTGTTTGTGTAGGTGTGTGTGTATGTGTGTGTAACGGTGCCTGTTTGTGTGTGTGTCTGTTTAGAATTACCAGCACTTCGGTAGCGACGTCTTCATATCTATGAGCGGCGACGCCACCTGCCGAGGACTACGAACAGCCCGCGACGGACAGTTCGTCATGGAACTAGCAAGAGGTGAATAATAATGTTAATATACGAAGACTCATCTGATGAAATTGTAACAGCAAATCACACAGTGACGCACTAAACCACAAGAGCATCGACAGCGTCAGGTAGATTTATACGTAGACAGAAACGGCGAGAGACAGGCAGATTGCAGATGGGTACCCGGTACATGCCTTTTAGATAGATAGATATAAGATAGATGGATGATGGATGGACGGGCCGAAGGACGGACAGACGGATGGATGGATGGAAAGTGACAATAATAATAGGCATTATACCTACGTCGTGTAAACAGAGACATTAAACAAGCAGTGTTTACATGTTGCTGCTGTGTGTCCCTTGACATCCTAAACTGTCGAGCCCTGCAGTGGGTTATTTAAGGGCCCGTGTAATACCATGCTGTGGGACGACGAAATCCCTCCAAACGTTTTTCCACCTACCATCGAGGGTAGACGCAACCTCTCATTCCCCAGATGGCTGCGGTATAGCGAGGAATGGAGCAGACGGGCGCTCTGTAGACTGCCATGTACGGTTAAATTAGACTCTACTGTATAGTTAGACGTCTTATCATCATCATCATCATCATCATAGTCATCATCATCATCATCATCATCATCATCATCATCATCATCATCATCACTAACAGCAGCAGTATCTGCATCGTCCGCATCAATTCTTCTTGCAGACGCATTTGGTTGGCCACTTCCGTCGTGTCGCTTTCCCGATTGGTTGCGGGGAGTCACGTGGCGCGACCTGGAGGGCAAGCAGCTTCTGAAGGTGGACGCGGCTGGACAGGTTCTGGTCGAGTGGTACCTCAAGAAGTCGAAGCAGTTCCTACAGAGCGACTACAGGTGCACGGAACAGGTCGTCGGTCGCAGCAGCGGTTCACAGACGACGAAGGAGGTCACGCTGCGCAGCTTCTCAACGCACGGTTGGTGAGAACGGTTGCCATGACAATCTTATCTGCAGCATCCGCATCTCATCCGATTCACAACAACCGAAGCGATCTATCGGTTGCTAAAGAGGTTTATATTGGGTCGACTGAGTAAGTTAGGGTATGGTACTGAATGGTTTGATGGACCTGCATGTGCCGCAGAGGTTAAGGGACACGAGTGTATAGTTGGAGGAAAGTGGGGAGGATAACAGAAGGATATAGAGATAAAGGAAAGGAAGGATGAAGGATATGGAGAAGAAAGACGACAAGAAAATTGAGGAAAGAGAATGAAGGTAGATGGAAAATCTGCAGGGTAGGTCGGAGAGTGTGTGGGTGGGTCCATAGCTTAGTTGAGAGAGCGTTGGTCGATAAGCTGATTAGTGATCTGGCGGCACGGGTTCAACCCCACTACGGGCAGTAATTTATTTTAAGCTTCTGTTAGGTGCTAATAGCGCTTACAGTTGTGTCGTTTGTCTCGTGTCAGTTGGAAACTAAAATCTCCTCCCCCCACTTCTGGTTTGACCGCAGGCCTACCAGGAGCATTCCAGCACTTACGCCATTAGTGTTTTAAGAAGAAAACAATATGAAGATGCGTTATCAACGGACCGAGTGACCTTAAAATGCTTTCTTTGATGTGTGTTGATTTGTCAGCGTTTCTAAGCACCAATGTCTGAAGATAAGACAACGAACGGTGGATGTCGTCGAGCTTCAGAGAGGTTCTTATCTTCTTATCTTCTTATCTTCTTATCTTTCACTCTCACCTTCATCGCTTGATTCGCTTTATCGCATTTACATTAAGTTCTAGAGTTCTTGTTCCAGAATTGTGTTGTAGGCCCAAAACATAATATTATGTTCAACCAAAAAGCGTTGACTATATTAAAATTATTTTAAACTGTTTACAACATTCAATAATTTCGTGATTCTCTTTAGTGTGGAGTTGCAAGTGTGACTAATGTTTTTCTTTGCACTAAAGCTACAACACGTTTAAATATGATTTCATTTATTATCAGGTATGTGTTTTATAATTAAAATAATAGTTAAAGACAGTATTAAGCCTATTAAAATGCATAAATTTTTAAGGTAGTTTTTTAAGGGGATGGCCCCTTACTTATTACATTTTTAGTGTAGTTCCGTGGATCCACTAAAACCGTGTCCAATCTAGGTCAACACTTTGGTACTACAGCCTTCAGTTTGGTCGATACAACTGCTTTTATATAATATTATATAATATAATAGGCCTGGTAGACCTATGTGGGCGTTTTGGAATTGCTCGGCTTTCGCTGAATGAACATTTTAGTGCAAGACTTGATTGATGGGTACAAGATTTGATGAATTGAAAATGTCATGATTTCGCTCGTTCAAATCTATCAGGCATGCAGGCGCGATTCACTGCACTGTTATACAGAAAATATCACCCAAGCCTATTCTTTTCTGGAAAAACTAGTCACCACGGCGCACGAGTACACAAAACGGGAACATCTCTAAGTCCTAGCGGCTGATAGTCTGGGTTTGAATCTGTGACTGCCATAGTCCCTGCACGCGAACCTTAGACCTACTGTTGAAACGACTCTGACTGAATTTCTTCTTTCAGGAAACATCATAGATGTCGACGCCACCAACCCTCGATGTCTGTTCACCGATATTTATCAGACACTGATAAGTGAGCCACCAACAGATTTCACAAATAAACTGGCAACTTATATAATATGTCACTGATAAAGGAGCCAGTAGAACTTATACCCCTATTAATATTTAGCCAGATCATATTATTTCACTTATTGCCTAATTGTGTAGGCCTAATCAATAACATTATTTATGTGCTATGATCAGGCAACCAGCTAATAGGATAGCATCACTTGAATCACTCGAAGTTATACAGATTAGAGGGAGTTTACAAATTTTAAATATTTATAGAAGTAAATAATTTATAATTCCATGTCTTGGTGTTAGTTTTAAAGTCTTAGAATATTTCTGGTGCTTGCAAACGCTGTAGCTTACTTTAATTAAGCTTACAGTAAACTTGATAGCTAGAGGTTACGCTATATAGCGGTGTAGTAAACAGGCGAGGAGACTAATTATCACGTTAATTGACGTCAATTCACACTCACGTCACTTACGAAACAGATGATGAATTGCTGTCGAAGGCAACTTGTCCAGGGACCGGTATCTACCAGGCAACAGCCAAAGATCAGCTCTGCGTCTTCCGATTGGCTGTCGGTTGCTATAACGACACGGTCATTGACGTCACGTCCACGTGCAGTGGACGTGGCGGACAAAGTAAGATTTCCATAAATTCAGCGATCACGACGATGCTTTTAAGCCATTATTAAAACAAGCCTGTAGAGTTTAGAATAGCCTACCTTTGCATAAAGCCTAAGTAATTGTGCCATGTATGGCGAATAGGCACGATTTTTCCTGGTTATAGAAAAATGCCTTTGACTGATCTGTGTAGACCTATTAAGTTTATCATCAAGCGCAGTAAATTACACATCAATCAATTTTCGTTTATTAAAATAAGCTGACAAAACGCAACTATTACATTGAAATTGCAACTGCTAAAATGTATCAATAAAATTAAGATATTAGATACTCAGTACATTTTCAGGGTTTAATAGGGCCTACTGTACGTGCTTTTATACAAAGTGTAAAATATAGGCCTATATAGGGCCTAGTATAACCGCATTTTCTACGATTTTGTTGCACTTGATGCTCAATATTCCACTAACAATAACGAAGAGTAGGCATAGGACCTACCTACTCGGTGAACAAACAGGGCCTATTTATCTATAAAACTGGTTTGTAGTGTTTCCTTGTAAAAAATGTATAGGGTTTGTATTGTCTGCAGTTCTACTTAGCTTTGTTTCATTTCTTAACCCGGGCAACATCGGGTACTCCAGCTATATATGAAAGGAACAAAAGTCATATATATATATATATCCAAGGGAATTTCTTCATCCATGTGATTTGATTGACTGTTTCGTGTCTTTGCTTAGCCACTGGTCTGTCACTTGAATGTCTAACGTCTTGGCCAAGTGGTGACAAGGATCTCCTCATCGTACGAGATCTTGGCAGCGAAAGTCGACTTGCAAACTGTCTCGTGAGTCCTTCTAACGTTCATAATAATTCTGGTCACCTACACTCACTTTATTTTGCCTATTAGGCCTATATGCTATGTGTTTTTCTTTCTTAACAAAGTGCGGTAAACGGTTAATTACATAAGCTCATGCTGCATTATATCTATTTTCGCAGCTTGAACTCTTTAGGTGGAGGTGTTTGACTGAGCTAAGATTATGTACGCAAACGCGCTACATAATTATAGACCTACCTGTCTATTTTACAGCTATTAATGTGGCTTCAGCTTACTTATTTTATGTTTTTATAGAGTTTTTCTTTAGAATCCCGTCCAGTTTTGATTGAGATGGATAAGCTGTGCAACCGTGACATTCCAGCCATCGATGCTGTCTTCCAATCGAATGCATTCATCCGAATCGGTATGACTCATCTTATGCTGAGGCTAAGAAATATTTGTCGCTGCATTAAGACACATCTGTAGTTGTCGATTAATCTTAAATGACTCATCATCCTCTTCAGTGGCACAACTATAGGTGGGGAGGTGCTGGGCAAGCTCAACTCCTCCGCCAGAAAGCTGATCCACCTAATCTTTCCAAATCCGAAATGTTTTACAGAGGAATTGGGATAAAAGAAAATTCGCCACAATTTCATAATAAACCAATGAACGATTTGGAGTTATCGGTTCTTGCAGTGTGAGCCAAGGGCTGCCGGCTCATCACCTCCGCGTGATATAGTAGTGTAAAAGTGAACGTGATGCATGCTGAGATAACTTAGCTTCGGCACCATGGTTACGGTAAACAAGATGTCGGCAAATCACGACGGTTTAAGAAAGTAATTTTAAATTCAGCTGTCGGCAAATAACGATAATTTAAGAAAATAATTTTAAATTCAGCAATGAGTATAATAAAATTATGCGTATTAAATTAATATTGTTTTAAATAAATAAACAAGAGGACGTGACCTTATGATGTAGCGTACAGCTACCTCGCTGACGCGAAGACTGCGGCGGTGGCAACGTATCCCATAATTCCCTGATTTCCAATATTAACAAGCGTTAGGCTGAGCCGGTATTCTTTACGTTATACCTATTGTTAGGTGTGAGCATCCCCAGTGAATTATTAAGTTGCACCCATGTTCCTCCTTCTCCCCCTCTCTATCCATATTCTTCCTATCTGAACTTCAAAATTAGATATTTTCCGGTTATCGGTTTAGGTCTAAATGGAGGAGAGCAGTCAAAGAATGACCAAAGTTACTGAGAACTTCAACCTTTCTATGTGTTAATCGTCTGAATAGCCATCTGTCTATTTCATCCTCCAGATGACTGCAAAGGTGACGTCACCAGAAGCTGGTCAAGCAAGACCAGTGCTGGAACAACCCCTTCAACGAAGGTTTCACCTATTTTCCAGACGGTTCCGTTTAGGAACACCGTACAGCCGTCGAAAACCAATGTCCCGCCCGACGCCCGTTCCAACGGAAACTACGACCCAGCCGAAGAAGACCCGAACTTCTATGACGAAGGCGAGTACGATGTTGACGTCGACTATAAGGACCTGAGAGGCGATCGCTTTCCGACGTCATCCGATGACGTCACTTCGACGTCGGACGCTAGCGATGACGTCGGCGTTGCGCGAGTGTCGCTTTCTGACGTCAGGGTGACGGTCAAAGGTGATTGGTCGTCGCTAGGATACAGTGGGCGGGGCACGAGTCGCGGGGGGCTGTACTTCTCGTCTCACGAATCGGAGGATGACTTTGAATTCGCCAATCCCTTGGACAGTGCTTCGAATTATCCCTACAAGGTCGGCCACCAGTATAATCTGACGATGCGAGATCCTGAACTGGTGGCGGTTGGAAAGACGCGCAACGACCGGGAGAATGAGAATGGACTGAGGAGACCTCACGGCGGGGCAGGGGCTGGAGGAGGTTCAAGGAAGCAGCTGGGCTGGCTGCTGCCAAGGTTCGTTATGGTCTGGTGTGTGCTGGGGTTTCTTCCGTCGGATCGTCTTTAGTCTTGCAGTTGGTCTAAATCAGTGACTGACGTGTTGGAGGCATCAGATACATATGGGGGTGAATTATCAGAGATCTATACATATTCGGCCGTTGCTTACCCCTTAGCAAGATCACAGCATAAAGCAATCTCTTTGAAATGACTTCGGAAAACTGAACTTTCTGTCCTAACTGAGCTGCATGTTCATCAATAAGCAAGAAACAGAATTTACAGAAGCGAAACGTCAAAGCAAATCTTTGCTTTGTTCTATTGCAGTCGGAGCTTTGATGGGAAACAACAATTCATCAAATTCCACAATTTTGGAAGATAGGCTTGGCCTATATAGACTATCAATGTGATAGTTCCCGAAGTCAACGAGGTCTCAAAGTGGAGGGTGAGTGGATGACCCGATCGTTTCCCTGGCTGGATGTGGCAGATTTAGGCCTATAGGCTATTAATTGAGGGCTGCAGAGATTTGACTTCGTTACTGAAAAGTTTCCTAAAGGGTTTAAAAGTGTTTCAATCATTAGCCTACCTTTAAAAAATTAAAAACAGAATAAATATAAAGCAAAGAAATGATGAATAGGCCTACAAATTAAGCTGAAACACACTTAACCAATTCTTTTGCACTGACGGCAACGGCTTCTGCTTTCATAAGCTGTCGTTAAACTGAATAAACACACAATCGGCCTACAGCATAAATTGTAAAGGAATGATTAATTGTAACAATTGAATATAAAGGAATGAATAGACCCAATGACAAATAATTGAAAGTTTAATCAAAGTGTTGAGCTTAGTTGATATCTCACAATAATTTATGATGCATGTTAGGCCTACACCTCATAGAACTTCAAAATATTATTCTTCAAAGCCCATGCGAATTGGAACATATTAAGGTAGCCATTCGTTTCCTACTATATCAGATCTCTGAGCCAACGAAGACCCCAAGACAGTGAACGTCTTCCTAAATAATATTGCATGCATGGTTAATGTGGTAAACGCGGATAGTCTGCTTGAAAATGAACGAAACAGCAATGAGCTCAGGACAAGAAGACAGTTACATTGGAAGATGGGAAGTCGCCAGAAACAAGAGGCAGTCAGACACGATTTACCCCGGACGACGGATGTTCGCGAGGATGACGCATGCGTATAGAATTGTAGATTAAAGATGACGCAAAGATGACGTCATAACGATACGGAATATTTCAACGTTTAGGGTAATAATAATTATCTTAAACTTGGGGCAACCTGTTTTAAAGACGGGGAAAATCGAGGTTCCAAGCGCTGTAACGATGAGGGCAACCGTCGGTTCACATTTCTGTCATTTGTTAAGTTTTCAGATAATAATTGTCAAATGTCTATTTTGTACAGGTAAGCTTAGTCGTGCTTTCTCTTTGTGGTTTTGCTACTTTCTGACGGTGTCCTATAAATCTCCTCCATTCATCTCCGCCTTTTCTCTGGCATTCGATTAAGTCAGCACCGTATCTTTCTGTGCTCATCCAACCTAGCATTCTCCTATATGCTACTTAGAACAACCGGCGGTTTTTCTTTTCTGCTCATACACGTTGACCTATACACATAAGAGCATCCTTTTCGACTGACAACTTGCCTGCTTCTGGATATTTCTCCTCTGCTCTTATTCCCTGATGCTTAATGTCTGTTATAGGGGACTGATATATAGCCTACTTTCTTGCTCTGCAACTGAATGGTAAACACTATACCAAGTGAAGAAACAAGCATTTCTTGTTAAAATATTAACAAATTCTGCGTTGAAATTCGATTGGTTTGTTCTACCGAAAGATTTGATACCTTAAACAGGTAAATGATAATTATAGCTATCGGCCTAGTTCTGTTCAGCGCTCTCAAATTCGTATTGTAACTGACATGTCGCTAAACGCTTTTTAACAATGTAACGATAATAAAACTAATTATTCGTCGATTGCAATGACACTTGATTGAATTTGAATTGCTGCAACATTGTTGAACTTCTTTCACAAAGTCTTCCTTCTGTCGATGTTTGTAGAAATTTTAAGGAAATGTGTTACGTTCTACGATACAAAAGTCTAGTGTAAGCCTAACATAAAATATAAAGTCAAGTAACACAATAGAATATAATTTGAGGCGAGGTATTAGATAAGTGGATACTTTCTAATTGTTATATGCGTCTCTATACCATCAGTAAGTCTTAATCGTAATCGTAATCTCCAGATTTCTACAATGTTCAGATAAAGCTAAGACTCATCAGCCATGAGGTCTAACTAGAGAAGTTCAAGAGTGACGACCAATCCGAGGGAGCTTGACTTTGTGATTTGACTTGACCATGGATTTTAAAGAAACCATCGAATACCTCACAACAATTTCTTACGAATGAATGGCCTTGCATAAACTAAAGCATTTATTCATAATAATATAAACATGTCATATAGAGCCTCTTCAAGGGAGCTATTCACAGTCACTAGACCTGTATATAATTTCACACGGCACACTTAGATTCGAACTTTCTTGGTCAAGGACTAGTCCTATATAAGTATGATCAATCGCGGCATACTTCGATAATAAGAATAAATAAATAAGAATATTTCAAGTGTGCAGGCCTATAGGTCGTCTGTTTCGATTAACCAAGACACAGGCATCGCAAGACCAGAAAGCCAACAGTTGACAATTAAGCAAGTGCATTTATGCCGCCACTGCCGAGTGCTGAAAATCCAGTTGTTTCTCCACAGAAAGCATGTTCCGTATCGTAATGGTAATTGTGATAAATAAATTTCAAAAGACCACTCAAAAGCTAAGAGAATGACACCACAGCCTCTTCACGAGCGCTGCGTCAAGTCAGAGGGATTGACCGTGGTGGTTGGTGCACTTATAAGTGATACGATAGAAGCAAGACCTGCAAACAGACAGAGAGACATCCAAAGGCAACAGACAGACAGACAAAGATGACAGAAGAAGTGAGAACATGTCTATAGGCCCCTAACTATCTCATCCTCAATTATACCGACTGTATACCAGCTTCTCTGCCTCCTGTCTCTCTCTCTCTGTCTGTCTGTCTGTCTCTGTTTCTCTGTCTGTCTGTCTCTGTCTCTCTGTCTCTGTCGCTGTCTCTTTCTCTCTCTCTGCCTCCTGTATCTCTGTCTGTCTGTCTGTCTGTCTCCCTGTCTGTCTGTCTGTCTGTCTGTCTCTGTCTCTCTCTCTCCATGCATAGTAACCGGACTGAGTCAAAACTAAGATCTCCATTGAACGTCAATCTCTGACATGAAGCAGCACTTGCGAATGAGCTTTTGCCATGTGCTAAACATTAGAGCAATAAAAATCCTGTGATATTATATTTTGCCTAATAAGTCATGCCACCATAAGAGCGCCTAAATAGAAATCAGCTCAAGCGTCACGCATCAGTGATCAGCCGAGAAACGCTCGATGAAAACCGTTAAAACTCTGCCTCTTTCCGACGCGATGTCAGATGAGAATTAGCGAAACTAACGGACAATTGGACAACAATCGAGGAACCAATACATGAATAATTGACCAAATTCATCTCAAAAGCACACAGACCACAGTCACCACACGCAATAGCTGCTGCCATTGCCATATTATGATCTACAAGGGCGTTGGTGTTACAGTAGTGGTGGAGTTTACTGCCTTGCATGCTGAGTTGCAGCCCCAGGATTGCGGGTTGTAATCCGCCTCAGGCCGCCGCTCAAGGACCTTGAGCAGGTTCTTCCCTAAAAATTGCGCTGGTGTCGAGAGAAATGGACAATACACTGACGCTAAAAACTTACGAAACGAGTATTGCGATTCAGCCCTCATTTGCTTAGCGGCAGCGTCGTAAATCAAGATTTTTGCATTGTTTACTGAATCGGGTGCTTTGCACGATCTTGTTATGACCAGATCATTAATTCATACTGTGACTGTAATCAGAATGAGTCTGTCACTGTGAATTAATAATAAACGAATTATTACTATTATCACACTATTTGCACGAGGTTCTATCAATGACGAACTATTGCTGCGAAGTTCTGAAGTAGCCGAGTGACCACCTACCGTGCACCAGTTACAATGATCGAGTTTTCAGATTTAAATGTGTCTGCTGTAGGTATAATTTCAACGAACTTTCTTTATTCAACCAATTACAACCGAAAGCCGAACTCGGTTACGAGCTGATCGGAACAGAAATCCAAAACACATCACTGGTTTTTACAACTTAGTGACACTGCAGAACAAACGCAGAAGCCTAGAATATTATCACAGTAGGCCTACGATAACTATCCGACATGCCACCGGTATGTAGGCATACGTGTACAACTGTAGGCCTACACAGGCAACGCATCACTGAACGATAGACTAATCCAGTAGAGACGAACTGTAGTCCCAGCTCCAGGTGAAGGTATCCCTATCAGAACGCCCGAGGACTTCCATTTAGCACTGTGTTCAAAGCCGCAGCCAGGATTATATTTGGGGGGGGGGTAGTGTTTGCTCATCCTTAAGCAAGACGACAAGCAACCGATTAAGAAGTTTGGACGAGCATTACACGCTGTATCTTGCAAGTTTATTAAGAATTTTCTTACGTTGTGCGTTAGGAAAAGTTTAGACTCAGTTTTATTTATTTATTCATAATAATTTATTTCTATATCAGCAACAATCAACTAATCACACTTCAAACACAAATGCATAGGTCAACAGAACACAACGACAGTCCTTCTCCAAACGATTCACTGCGACTCACTCAAATCCCGCCTAAAACTGCAGCATACACAGCACGTGCCAGCAACAGGCCAGCCAGCGCTTACACAAATCTGCCAGCGTCTGCCGCCTAGGCCGATGCAGCCAACCGAATCGACTGCATAAGAATTATATATATATATACACGCAATCAATAATCATCTGCTAAGCAACTAAACACGAATATAAAATAAGTACGATCACATTTCCTTCCCTATCCTACTGGGATTGAGCAAAGTACGTACAAAAGTTTGCGAAATTATATATTATGCACGCACACATGGGGGTATATACACGTATGTATGCATAATCATAATGCATCAACAAAGTACAATCTAGAAAGACAATCAGCAATAACATTTAACTTGCCTTTCTTATACTTAATTTCAGTATCAAATGTCTGTAAAGCTAAAGATCATCTGACTAACTTATATATATATACAATCAATAATCGCCTGCTAAGCAACTAAACATGAATGTAAAGTAAGTACGATCACAATACCGCTTACCATTTATATAGACTGGATGCAGGTTTATGCCTATATTCCACTAAACAGGAATTTTACACTATTTAATTTTGAGTTATTTAAGTTCGGGGGAGTGTTTAAACACCCGAAATACCCTCTGTATTATTATTGACGGTATTAGTATGCTACTATGACGCCACCCGTTGTTTTGAATGGAGTAAATTATTTAGGAGACTCGGCGTATAAAGTAGTGTTTAGATGTCATGATCGTCCGTACCCGTTTGACACACTTAACCTCTGCTGGTAATCCTAATGGTTGTTTTTGCCTAATTCGGGTTGTAAAATCGCTATAAATTAGAGAAAATAGATGCTCATAATAATTATCTGCATTGTATATTTATACATGTATGAATACACTCGGCCACAATTGCGCTCGTGCAATACATGATATAAGGGAGCTAAATAAATTGTCAGCATGTACATTCCAGGCAGAAACCTTTACGTAGCTTATATATTATGCACGCACACATGGGGGTATATACACGTATGTATGCATAATCATAGTGTGAGACATCGAGCAATAGCCACGTGACTACCACGCTAATGCATCTACGTCTGTGCCGCTGTCACGTGTTAGAACAGCAGCTCACAGAGTGAAAATGAATAATTTATATTCACATCAGGACTTCAAACCGTCGCCAGTGTGCATGTTGGTATGTTTGCGTCGGTCTGCGTTCATATAATATGTGCATATCTATGAGTAACATCGCCATGGTCATTGAATCTGTTAGGCGGGCTATTTGCATTGGAAGGAGACAGAATTCCCAGTTAGACTTATGATGGAGCTTAACCCTTCTGTACATTAAGACGGATCTCAAATGACGAATGACGCACAGATGAAGGGAAAAGAGGAAAATCGTCTGCACATGAAAAGAAAGAAGGTCTTCAGGGAGATGGAAATGGATGAAGTTGGATACGGTGCAATGAACAAATGAATATGATGGAAGGAAGTAAGAAAAATGGAAGGATAAAGGAAAGAATGTAATAGGGAGATGGAATTAGAAAGAAGGGAGGAAGGCAGGCAGGAAAGAATGACGGAAGAAAGTAAGAAAGGAAGCAAACAAGGAAGGAAGGAAGGAGAATTTGCAAGAATGGAAATCAAGATTTGGTTAGAAGGTACATGTAGGCCTATGAGGAAAGAGAGAGGTTGGATAAAGTGAAACGAATTAAAGATCGAACAAATTAACAAAATTAATAAATCGATGGATGATGAGACAAACTGTCTGACTAAACGTCAATCTGTGACGAAATTGTCATTTAGGCAAATTCATTTGTTGTGCTCCATAATAATAATAATAATCATGGAGATCTTGTGCAAAATATCAACACGCTTAAGAAATAGTTCTTCGTCAATAATGCATATAATTTGGATAAGAATTATCTTAGCTTCAGCAGTAATTCCAGATGGAGGAAGGTTCGTCGTCTTCACAGCATGATTAAAATTGACTGCCGTTGCAATCCACCCTTTCAACCCCATCTCACCCCAAAATCTCCTGCCCTTCACTTGTCACTTCTACATTGTGTACGGGCACTCCATATACGACCTTAACCTTTCTCTGTCCCTCTGCATCTCTCTCTCTCTCTCTCTCTCTCTCTCTCTCTCTCTCTCTCTCTCTTTATTTCTCTTTCTCTTACTGTCTGTCTTTCTATCTGTCTATTCTCTCTCTATCTCTCCATGTTTCTGTCTCTCTGCCCGTCTGTCACTCTCTCTGTCGCCACGATTCTGTCTCTTTGTCCATGTCTCTGCCTCTCTCTGTCTCTGTCTCTGTCCCTGTCTCTGTCTCTATCTCTGTCTGTCTGTCTCTATCTCTGTCTGTCTGTCTGTCTCTCTCTGTCTGTCT
>JAQFXW010001246.1:0-15384 GCA_034693945.1 Dendrobaena attemsi | reverse complement strand
AATTATCTTCAATCTGATATATTGGACTCAATGTTCGGATAACAATTACTCAAGTTATATCCATTGAAACTTGGGTCATTTCTATTGGCCACCCTGTATATATATATATAATTTTTATATATGTATTGTGTGAGTTAATATAAATAAAAACACTGCTAATATGCTAACAGCAGCTTTGTCCATTCACATGATATAGACAGGTTAGTTTTCCAGAAGCCTTCAATAGCAACTTTTGGAGCATGAAGTTTGACAAGCAGTGCATTCCAAACCAATAGGTCAAAATCTTCTTTTAGGAAAGGGAGTCAGTGTTCATTGGAAGAGCCAATTTGAGGCTGCATTGGCAAGTCAGTGAGGCTGCGATGCTTGGTTGTAAGGGTGAGTGTCTTGCTATCTCACTATCAGTATGTGTGTCTGTGTGGCTATGGGTCGGCCATTTCTTCTCCTTCAATCTGGAACACCTCCTGATGTGATGTTGAGGGTCAGGAGGAAGAAGGAAGACGATTAAACTACCAGTCACATTATCATGGACAAAACCTATAGTTATTCTAATTAAAACCTAAAACTAAATGCATATGTGTGGACATAATTGAAAATGTATATTTCACAGTAAATGGATTAAACAGTTTAACTTAAAAGTAAAACACTACCAAGAGCACTGCTGGTTAGTTTGTCAGTCAGTAAAGACTTACTTGTCATCGTTAGTGTGGCAGTTAAGAGCAGAAGCATCTCGACTAAGAATATCCTCCAGCTTTCCATAGGGTAGATTACGGCCCTCAGATGAGGTCACAACCACCAAGCCATACTGGGCTGGATTGACCCATTCCGGACAGGTTCTAAAATAGTAAGACCTCAATGTCAGGCATCACCTCATGATCTAGATATTTAAGCAGCACCTATTAAAAGAAACTTGTGGGTCATTCTCATTTCCTTTTGCTTTGTTCTGCTCAATCGCTATCTGCTTGTTCTATGCTGTTGCTCGCATCATTTAATTCTCGACTTAAGGTTTATCTTTTACAAACTACTTCACCACAGGGTGCTTTTGGCTATAGTTGGCCAATCTTAAGAATAATTATCATATGTTTGGCTTAGTTTGAGGTGCCATCAATTGTAATTGTGGTTTGATATCTATAAAGCGCCACTTAACGAATACACTCATCAGGTGGCCTTCCCAGCCTTAACCAATGAACTTACTGTCGATAATATTTCACATGCTGGTGACAAACTGAGGAGCTTGAGGTATAGCTCTGAAGAAAGCTGATTCTAGCTTTTGGGCCTATATTCCCATTTACACGACACAGGTCTACTCCTGTGGCAAACAGTCATCTGTGGTCTCAATAGTTAATATCAATCTATGAAAATTGCCTATTCACCTCTAATCTTTCACAAACCTGGCATTTGTTCCAATCCAAAACATCAGTCCATTCTCATCGAAATCACGCTGATGTACAAAGGTTATACCTTTGCAGTGTGGCTCAGACAATTTCTTGACAAATGTGAAGCTAGTGCGCTCGTAATCATACCACTGCTTTGCCACCTGATAGCCAAAGCAGAAAGAAAAGCAAGTGTAAACACAGTATTTCACCCACATCAAATTCTCAAATTGTATACATCAAAAACTCTGGCATATTGATTATTGAATTTCAAAGAACCGTCATTAACAGTTTGATATAATGGAGATTCAAAAAGAGGCCAAACTTAACATCAGGCTCTGTTCCATTTGATGCATGTAATGTAAATCTATGAATTTCCAAGTCCTACACAAAAGCCACTTCAGAGATACCATAAACTTGAGATGTCATAGACATTTAATTGGAGCTGTCAGGTATCACTTTTGTCAAATTATACACATTTAGATAAAACCAGTTATCAACGATTATTGAAGTTCACTGGTGGCAAACCTATGTTTCTACGAAGGGTTGCAGGCTCGATTCTCACCAAAGTCGCTGTGTAGGAACCTTGCCCAAGTCCTTCACTCACAGTTGCTCAAGGCGCTTCGGTGAGAAAATCTCGATACACCTACGTGCTGTTGTAGGGACCGCCTCTGAATAGTAGTTACTCAATAGGCGGTATAGAAATACACACATACATAAATGCCTAAGGGCGAAAGAGGTCGATAAATAGGATACGCAACTTCCTTACCCGGCTGGGAGAGGACTGGTCACCACCCGGCAAAATGACCAAGAAGCCTCAACATGAAAAGCTATGTTGAGTCCTCATTGTCGGCACACGCCTGACGAAAAGGAAGAAAGAAGAGAAGAAGACTATTATTACTGCTACTAATCATTTCCTATGCTTGGGAGTTAGGACCATATTACTGGACCATGACTTAAGAATATGTTGGCATACAATACATTCTAAGTGATACAGCGTGGTAGAGAAGCTGACCATCTTGAGTAGATAGCGTTCCAAGGCAGCAACAGATGCTAGTGGCTCCATCTTAAGGCTGCATCCTGTCCTATCAATCAGAGTGTTCTCAGCAGGCGCTCGCTCCAGACGAAAACGCAGACGACGACTCAGAATCTATACAAGAATATTAGAACAAGAATCGAGACCTGAAAATCATCATAGGTCACTAAAGCACAGTTGGATCATTGGATGTATGTATGCGATTAAAAAAAGTGATTTATTTAAAGGTAAATGTTTACCATAAGAGCAAACAGTAATAGCTGTATACAAGACAGGTTGAGCCTGATTTTGTGAAAAATTACGTTACTGTTAGCTTTCATATTGAATAAACGAAAATTGGATGATTAATTGATTTACTCGTAGATCCATATTATCCACAAGCATTAGCTCTTGGCTATCGAAACCTTAAATATGCATTAACTTATTCATTCATCTTCGTTTTATTAATATTTTCAAGTTGACACAGTGCAACTTGAGGCAGAATCCTGTCCTATGAATCAGAGTGTCACAACAAATACTTTAAAGCATCTCTCACCAAACAGCTAAAAACCAACATCTGTACTATACACAGTGCAAAAAGCATAAAAATTAAGCGACTACTTGTCAGTGACAACAGTCACTAGTCAACAAATGCTACACTTTCACACAGCATCAAAATTGATGATATTAGACTATAGCATACAATTTAACTATTTTTGAATACTATCTGTAGTAATGCAGGTAATGATTTACCTGTAAGCCATATCCAGTGCCAGGTGAGTCATAGGTGTAAACAGGTAATTTCTCAATGGATTCCAGAACAGACACTAGTTTTCGAACAAGAGCAGCGGCAGGTGGTGTTGACCTATAATCACAGCAACAGAATGATAATCAACATAATACTAATAGCAAATATCATCATTGCCTTGTTAAATTATTTTACAATTTCAGCATTATATTAAATTCTGGATACAAAACAAAATGTTTGCTAAGATTACTCGACTTCCTCATCACTGCTTTGTGTCTCTGTCAGAGCGAGAGAGAGAGAGAGACACAGGGTAACAGTGTCATGTTTTGATTTGCTACAAAAGCAATCATTCCAGTCCCAAGAGATCATTTCTCCCTCTCAGATACAATGACAGTAGCAAAAAGATAATAAAAGATGCCAATCGCAACCTATGATAATGAAAAGTAGTTGATGACGACAATTTCAAAAGTATACCTAGATGATATTAGAATTCATTTCGAAGATTGAATTAATTTATTGAGAATGTAATACTCATATAACTGGAAAAGCAAGCACTGGCGATATTGTACATTATGTAATCAAGTCTTCAGAGGCTTCAATTTGTCTAACAAAATAGAAATCTTGCAACATCCATCCTGCTGCCACTTTTTAACTTTAGCACAAACTCACTCAAACTTTCTGACACCACAGACTGGCAAGCGTTATTACATGTTTCACTGATTAGTAAGTTAAAAACAATGGTGTTAAGCATCTATGAATAATATAGTTAACGTGAAAATGTTGTGAAATTCAATATTTGATGTAAGCAAGATCAAGCATAATAATTCCGGTTATAATTCCACAGCCAGGTAACGAATCACGAGTAGACCAATACTGGATTTTGAACCACAGAGTTTGAGTAACACTGCCCCAACACACCCAAAAATCAATTTAAAAAGACAATTTGAGTAACACTGCCCCTGCACTAAAAATCAATTTAAAAAGACAAGTGTGTCAAGTTACCCATCCTCTCGATCCCTAAAAGCCTCACGAAAAAGACGAATCCGTTCCAGTGCATGTTTCCTGCTGAGTTTACAGCTGCGCTCATCGCTTGGCTGCAAAGAACAAAAATGAGACTCTCACAAATGTCTCAGAGAAACTTCTCGGATATGCGCTGCAAGCGATTGAAAAACTGTTAATGAAATACTTATAAAACAGACATGGGTGCATTACAGATCACAGTTCCCTTTGTTTATTTTCTCAAATATCCTTTGAAACTTCGGAGTTACTCTTGGCAGCACGCTCTTATTCGCTGAGCATGCCTAGGTTGAGCTTCTATCACCTGCAATGTCTTCGTGCCGTCAGACGATCTGTTCCTTATTCGAGTTTCACTATTATGATTCATAACTTCATTTGTTCTAGATTTGATTACTTACTGAAATTCTTTACTTGTGGGTCTCCCGAAATGGTGCTTATCTCCATTGCAATCGGTCATAAAAAACGCAGCTGCCTGTTTTCCATGTGTTACTCACATCTTCACATTCATAACTGAGCAGCTTCATCGGCTTCCCTCACTACCCCATCCTGTTTTAAGTTCTGTTTCTCATTTAAAAAGCGGTTTTAGGTCAAGTTCTGCACTACCTCTGTGAGCTGATTCTGTAGCCTACTTCAGTTTTCTCTTGTTGCTCTCTCCATTCTTTAGGTCATTATGGTGCATTGATCTCAAATTGTTACTGCCCAACATCATGACTATGCATCTGTTGGTCCAATGGTGAGGGATGACCTTCCTTCATTGACTTATTTCATGATCTCAACTGCTCGCTGTCTTGAAACCTATACTTTCTCACGGGCCGAATGCACTGGGAGCGTACTGAAAGAGGTGATTTAGAAATCTATAGATACCATACAGTTCACGAACACTTCAAACATCACATAGAACACTACGTACGAAAGAAAGATTCCTAACAACATTCATTCATTCAGAGCATTTATATAGTGCCCCTTCAAGAACCTACCGGTACTCAGAGGCACTACTCTGTTTCTCGAAATTACCATACAATGTGGTCAACAACAATTCACATCTCAAATAAATGTATTCAAACAAACTTGATATTGTCTTCCAACTTGTGTTTAACCCACTTACCTCGGCGCCCTCACAGCACATGAAAATGTAAATATGTTAGTTGAAAGGGATAATACTGAGAGAACGATGGTCTCACTAATTAGGCCTATAGTCACTTGTTGCTGAAGTAAACAAGACAAGCTGATCATTGTTGTTCATCATTCTTGATCAATACGATCTTGTTCGATGTTCTTTTCCAGTCACTTCCGGTCCATAAATTCAAGGTAAGTGAAATAATGTACAGGGAATTAAAGCGGGCATGTAGGCCTTACGGGGATAGCGTTATCCTCCTGAAGCCGGTATATCGGCCTTATGCGTATTTATAATGGACCAAGAAGCCAGTATTTCGGCCTAACGATAATGCATAGACAGGCAAGCCGGAATATCGGCCTTAAGGGGTAAGAGGGTTAACATGTTCACAATCATACATGTTCTGAATCACTTTGTATAACATGAGAGGAATTATACTGGAGAAATATCGCAATCTGCGACCAAATCCACTAATGATAAGAGAATTGAAGGTCACATTGGAATGGATATGTGAAAATTAGCTCTGGAACTTATGAACAAAGATATAAAAAAACCACGAGATGAGACTCAGACATATGTGGGAACTGGTGGCAGACACATTGGAAACAAGTTGTGATGTAATCTCAAGTTACTTTAGTAGCAATCATTTACAAGACTTACACGGTAACATGTTTGTGAATCATCAAAAACCGAGGCTGGACTCGCTAGAAGTTCTGTAACTTTTGTGATTTTGAAATATTTTGCTGAAATCTCCAGTTCATATGTAGATAAACTTTAACTCTGCAAAATGTGATTAAAATAATTCCTACCTTTGGCGAAAATATTAGTAAAAACTGTTTAGATACCTCTGAACCATAAAAAAATTGGGTGGACTTGTTAAAACTGTTGTAACTTTCGTTCTGTTTGAAATATTTTGTTTAAATTTGGCCATTATATGTAGATATGAATTACCTTTGAGTCTGCAAAACTTTATTAAAATATTTTTACTTTTCGAGGAAATATTATCAAACTGCAGTAGGTCACTTTTTGCCAACCCTGCCTATGGAACATTTTATACATTTGTCTTGTGTTTCATTCTGTTCTTGAGTCAGACATTGTACTGGATTGTCGCTATGTGCTTCAATCAAATGTTCTTAAAGTAACTACATCTTTCTCATCATACTTTGTGAAGAGACAACGAATTTAATTGTCAATCAAGGAAGCTGAAATACACATGGTGGTGTCAATCTGTTAAAGTAATGTAGTCGAGTCCAAATGATTGCATCATACTCACGTTCAATGTGTTGAAGAGAGCCTGAACCAATCCGCTGCTGTGGAGTTCATAGGCAGACATAGTCCTCTCGTCTTTCAGCAGCAGCAGCAGCTCATCCAATGCAGTCATCATCTCTCCTTTCCAGACATCATCTACCTGAGGTCATCCACAAATGCACAACTCTTCAACATCTGAATCTCAGACAGTTACTTAATATGTCCAATTCTTAAGTTCATTCCTACACATTTTAAATGTTATCTATTTGGTTGCAAACTGTGTCTGGGTTAAAACCTGCTAAATTGACTCTATGTACTGCCCCAGGACCAGGGCTGTATTCAAACAGTACAATTTGGTACCAGCTAGGATCCAAGCTTGGATTGTGTAAACAATTTTATTTTCAGAGGATGTTCAAAAGTAATCAGTAAATTCCAAGAAAGCATATAAATATAATTATAATATATTCATACTGGTACATGCCAGTTGAGCAATTGTCTATGCACAAGAAATGAAGTCTGCAAAGAGAGAAAGTTTTAACATAGAAAACATCAATTCAGTACAGTTCAAAGTACGAATGTGATAAAACCTCCACAAATGAATCACCTAAGATGTTTACATGGCTACAACATTACTTATAAGGCACAATAAAGAAATTGTGTCATAGTGGAATACAGCAGATTTTTATTATAAATTACCTGTAGACAGTGCTTTTCACAGGCCGACTCCAGACGAGTCACAATGTTAGATAGCTTGGCCACCACTCCTCGAGGAATGGACTGGGCGGCTCTGAAGTGCTGGTCATAGATCTCCTGAGCCAGAGCCCTCACCTTCAAAACAATCATAGAGAAACTATTTACTAAAACTCATTTTACGCATGATATGCCTAATCTTCTCTTCATTGTCCTCAATGGGGCATGGTGGTGAGTGGCAAAAAGGCACTACAGAAATTTCAAAATAAATCATAAATCAAATGATACTGGATCATATAAAAGATTAGCAATCGCCCTCCCAGACTTTAGCTGCACCAAACGAGCACCACTGTGGTGGAGTTGGCATGGTCTTGGAGGTAAAAAGGTCCTCAAATTCTTCAAACTCAGAAACTGAACAACACCTTTTAAAATCAAACATCTTCTGACTTAGCAGTTCACTGCATACCTTTTGTCGCGTTTCTTCCACCTTTGAGCGGAACTTCTTGTTGCGTTGTCCGCTCCAGCCAGCGACGAACTCAGCGCCCATTGTAGTCTCAGCAGTGAAGGAATGCTTCGTTCCACGATTGGACTCGAAGATAAAACCTGGCAGGTCTTCCCTCAAAACTGTTGCCTGCTATCAAGAAAACAGAAGTCAAACTACATCCCAATGTCACTGCTTGCTCCAGCACATGTTGGATGTTCTTGCATTTAAGACAACTTACCCAATTGCAACATAACTCAATAACATTTTCAGATTATCTGAAGATACATAGGTAGCCATGTAAGACTCATCAGAGCCACTATACCAAAGTGATGCTGTGATACATAATTTACACATTGTGACTGCATTGCAGCATAAAATAGTACACTCAGCAGCAACATCATGATCAAAAAACATCAACATTTTCATCACCACTGTCATTATCATCCTTACAACAGTATCGTCCTCGCTCAACATCTCTCTTTACCATGAAAGACTTAAATGTATCATCATTCTGGTCAACATCTGCAATAGACATCTTTTTATCGTTAAAGCTTTAACAACATAAATCAATTATCAGCAGCAGCAGAACATATATGCCAATTGAATTAGTTACCTGCTGGCCATCTGAATTCTGTATGTGTAGTTCTCCCTCCTTTTTACAGGTAAGCGACCAGTTCCCAACTGCGATACGTGAAGCACCAATAGTTGACAGAATTGGCTGGCTTGGCGTTCCTGACTTCACTTGGCTTCGAACTCTCTGCAGCTTCTCCATAAATTCCCCTCGATTTTCTGTCAAAATCATCAGTCACAGTTAAAATAAACAGCCGACATTAAAATCAGGCGTCATGGTCCGATATTATCTTGGCCAATCTGTAAAGTTTAAAAAATATAATGATCTTGATAGGTCAACAGGTTTAACTACAACACTTTATCTAGTAAATACAGTTTAATGCAAGTTCAACATTCTCCCCCACAGGACACTCTCATATATGCTTGTAATTATTGGGTTGAAGGTGCGTGCTGCTTTGCATTCTATAGAAAGTCTAATAGAAATATTACATTACACTAATACACTTGGGGATTATCCCGTCCTAAGATGGAATAAGTACACATTTAGCCTAGAAAATGTTCTGTTCGATGTGGTTTAAATGTGTTGAAATCAATTAGAATGCGATTACAAATGTGAATGTCAAATGATTAATTTAATCAGAACCAATTCAAGTAGAATCTTGTTATTAATTGGATCAGAAAAAGGCGATATATTATAAGGAGTAGTGAAAGCATCAAGGTGTAAGTTTAAACTTAAAGATTAGGGTACTGAATACTGATGGTTCAAACGGTTTGAAAGAATTTGAAAATGTGTGACATTTAAGAGAAAACCTATTCCCTTAAAGATCACCACATTAAACCCTTACTTCCATCGCCTCCTTAAGACTTTTCTTTTTGACTGGGCCTGGGTTGGGAGCAACTCTGAGTAGAGATCTTGAAGGGGCGCTATACAAATTACTTTGATTGATTGATTAAACTACTTGATCATCATCTCAAGGCAGTGGAAAGAATTGGTGGTTAACTGCCTGTGTGAGCTCTCCAAGTGAATAGATGCACTTCGCTTAAAAAATTGACAAAACGGTATAGTTCTGACAAAATTAGGTAATTTAAAAAAATCCCAATAATCACGTCATAATCAAAATGACGATTTTTGCAAATGGATGTGCTGTTGTAGCTTCCAAATGCATTTGGAGTTTCAATGCTAGCATAACTATGCACAGAAGTAGACTTCCCTCATTAACATTCAGCCTATCATTTAGTCACACTTGTTTACTGCTTTAACCAAAATGTCACAGTAAATACATGCAAAAAAAAAACACACATGTCTGTGTTTGTGTAAATTGTTGAACTTCATGTTATATAGATAGATCTGGGGAAAAAAATGGAAAAGCCAACCTGAACTATCTGATCCACCCTCAGGGCTTCCACTAGAGTACATGGTTGCCAGCTTTCCATCGAGGATGAATCGGAACCATCCGTTGCTACCATTTGACAACTCAAGGGCTGCCACGTCGCTCCACAAATAAAGACAGTCACGACCACGCACAACACACCAGTCTTTCCAGTTGTATGGTCGACCTTGGAGAATCTCTTTTGCATCATCTTGGCTTCCAACTTCCTCCGTCTGTCAAAAGCATCAACAAAGAGCTACGTCAACAACTACACCATATCTGTAGCTTGACATATTCAATACGGGAATGAATGGAACAATGCAGAAGTGAAATGAAGGAAAAAAACACTTAACAGGTTAACTGAACATTTACAAACAGTGACCGAGAAAACTCCTCCTACAAATTGCCGAGATGCTTACATACCAAGTAATCCTTCCTAACACATACATTTATAATACATTTAATATTTATAATGGAACTCCTTGTACACAAGAGTTAGCATGTATTACAAATGTATTTATACAAATCAACAGTCCAGGTTCAAAACTGAGGCCTCAAAACACTGTTATCTACTATCACCTGAATGGACAAAGTCAGAAGTTAATCTGAGATCAAGCATTTACAAACAACATATTGAACAATGGAAACAGTCCAAAGTAAAATCAAATGATACCTTGTCTGGTTTCACAGTCGTCTTTTCTTCCTCACTGTCTGACGGTGGTCCACCAAGATTCATGACTTTACTGAAGATGCCAAGTTGAGCGAAATTGTCTAAGAAGCAGTCAGGCGACTTCTTCATTAAGTCCTTTATGATTTGAAGAGCTGTGTGATGACTGTCTTCATCCTCCTGAAAAATCAAAATCAAAGCAAAAATAGCCAACAGTACACTTTGTGTAAAATCAAAACAAAACTAGCACAAGACCTCATTGTAATGTCCAATTTTGCAAGGGACATGAATTTGTACATCTTAAAGAGTTTCTAGGCTTTCAAAAACATAATATATCAACATGGTATTTATTCGAAAAGCACATTGACATATCCATTGGTATATCCTTGGCAACAGAATCATCTGTCTTAACTGGTCTACAGACAGAGACAACCATTACAGTCTTGATATCAAAATATCTTGCAATTAATCAAATACTGAAAACCATAAATATCATAATAAACAATGTGACGAACTGCAATAGTCGCAATATATCATCTCTATCCAGTGGTTCAGATGTTTACTAGCCCAGTTAGCTACATTGGGAGCGCAATGGCCGTGTATTTGCACGGTACCGAGTTTGAGCCCGATGTCTGCCGACACTCAAGAGATTTAACATCTCGGGCTAGCACATGGGCATGTGTGGAACACTGGGATAGTCGATGCCTTGTGTCCGAAGGGTAGCGGGTTTGATTCAGACCCGAGCCACTGCGTAGGGACCTTGAGCAAACCTTCACCTATAGTTATTCGTGGCGCTTCGACGTGAAAACTCCGACATTCCTTTGGGACCGCCTGTGAGTAATAGTGGACTTGAAGGGGTGGTATCGAAATGCGTAAAGAAAAATAAAAAAAATCCTAGCTTTCCATTTAGACTCATTGAAATTGTGCCAGGACCAATGCACTCATACTGACATCAAACATTATGCAAATCTCCAGTGGTTCAGGTGTTCAAGTTTCAAGACCAGAAATATCCAAGAAGATTTTGTGGTTACCTCCATGTCCAGTACAAATGACAGAACTTCAACTAGCTGAGTTCCAAAGCTGACAGTAGAGGAATCAGGAGAACAGAGTTCTTCAAGCAGATCAGGTTGAACGTAACGCACCATCTTCCGAATCAGCGCCAAGCTTGCTTTCCTGCATCATATATCAAAATCATCATCATCATTTAATCTAAACAGCTACACTGCTACAGTTGACATCATCATCGTAATTCTACCAGATACATCTAGTCTAAAATGGTATCATTTACACTACAGAAACATCACATATTAGTGTTTGCTCAAGGTATTTGTTTTTGCATGTATTCAAGAACCTGCTCATAACTGCAAAAAGGTAAAGGCTACACAACTGGAGATGCTTCCAGTTGAAAATTCTCAGAAACATAGAGAACGGAGAGTGGAGACCTAAATTGACCTGCAGCAAATACCATTTGCTATGTTAATGCTTGCATGAACGTCATTCCGCTCGTCCCAACACTTGCCTGACAGACTGGAGCATGGCGCTCTGAAACACCTGTGCAAAAACCGGCAGCAAATGTCTCAGGAAGACTGGAGCCATCTCTGGATCTCCCTTAGGCTCTGAGGAGTCAGAACGTTCATCCAACAACTCCTCCTTTCGATCAGTCTCCTGACTGCTGGACAGTGCCTCAGAACGAGCAAGGTTCTCCTGGTTGACTGGTACCATCCACTCACCTATCAAAAACAACAGCAAGAAAAATTACTATTCACTGCCTTTGTGATGTCTAGATGCTCTAAGAGAAGTAGCAAGTGCTTTCTTAGTGCAAAAAGCACTAACGTGCCATGCCTCACTTTTCAACTCACACAAGTTTGTGGAACTTTGATAAATGTTCAAATCACTCAATCAACAGTGATGTTGTGCTTGAGTCCAGCGAAAGACTTGAGTTCGACTTGTGACTGATTTTCTGCAAATTTGGAATTTAAAGATTCAGACTTGGATGGAGACAGCTACTGTTATTAACATTACTTGACTCAACCGATTTAGAATCTCGATAGTTATATGCTGGCAATAAATATTTATTTACAAAGGAATCAGTACGTAAAGGTAATAAATGCTAGTAAATGCAAACTAGGTTTTCATCATCATACCTCAATGTGCCTCACTCATCCTAACTAGTCAGAAATTAACGAGTCTGGTTTGACTTCAGCTCAAGTTGAGGTGCCATAAGGTAGAGGCAACAATATACCAACAGCTGTATGCTGATAACCCATGCTGTTGTTACACTAATAAAAGTACTGCATAGAAATAATTGAGTCCAGAAAATAGATTCACGACCTGAGTCCATCTAAACGAAGTCGAGTCCGAGTCACTAGAGACCGACTCTGAGTCCAAGTCCATCAACATAAAAATCACGTAAGCAAGCAATTCAATGGTTCAAGTATGAATCCCCGATTTAACTTCAAATTCAAAAAGAAAATTTATATACAATTATGGATCTTGAGCAAGACAACTTCTGCATTCAGCAACATTAAGTTTCTCCCTGTAAAGTAAACAATGTTACCACAAACACACAAAAAGTTTAATTCATGTGAAATACTTACTAAGGGACTCACCTGGCGACTGAAGTATTTGGATGACCTCACGGTGACCCTCGTCTCCCCTCTCCCTGGCCTTGTCCAGGGGCGTCTTCCCGTCCTCATCCCTCAGGTCGGGGTTGGCACCATATCGAAGAAGCATCTGCAATTTATACAACACCTTGCACTGAAACACCTTATTTAACACAAGGACCTCAGCACACATAAAGTAAATTAGTTCAAATAACTGAAAATTTCTTCAGGGTGTCACTTGAAGTTCTTTCAAGTAATTTTGGTGAAATCTATTGCAACATTGAACTCAATCTCTAAACTTCCAGCTTTCAATTCACAGTGGTTGCTCATTATATCCCAGCATGCATGCGTGCGTACTGCGTAGTGTTTATGTGCAGATGTGTGAGTGCCTGATACACGCAAGTTCACGCACAAGCAAGTGTTAGGTTGCAAGGATTTTATAAACGATAGGTTGGTCAGCCTAGGATGAAGCATATTTTGAATTATGGAGTAATCTACTGCAGCTGACTGAGCAGGGTTAAGGAGTTTGTGTGAGAAGATGTATACAGCAAAACGTGAACCACAGAATTTGTTGGGTCGCCTTAACCCTCAGAACCCGACAGGCCGGTTTTCCGGCCTGTTATCCATAGCGTTACAAAAGTCCAGGGTTCAAAGGGTTGGGCCTGATCACTTCAAGATCTGAAATACCAGCAAAACAAGTTACGTAATAATCAGGCAAGAGCAAAAAACAAGAAATCTGAAAGTCCTTCATATGAACAGACCAGTCTTAATGTGACATATATGTGTATATATATAATCATATATATATTCGCTTATTGGAAAGAAGGATGACATACCGCATCGCATCTACAGGAAAAGTATGTGTCATTTTTATGCATTCATATGCAATAATCTATAAAAAAAACACCAAAGCAGAACTTTCTTTGTGAATGTCATCATTTTGTAAGCAGACCTCAGTTTTAAATGGTAAAATATTTTCCACTGTATACACAAGTATTTATGGCACATACAATATACATACACACATGAATAGTATACACATGTACGAACAGCACATACATAGTTATATACATGTACATAGAATACCTTAACAATCTGCGGTCGACCAAAGCATGCAGCATAGTGAAGAGAAGAGGAGCGCAGTCCACGGTTCACATCGGCTCCTCTTTCACAAAGAAATTCCACCTGAAGCGAATTTATCGAATCATTACAACCCATCTCTGTAATCAAGTCCCATGATATCCTAGCAACAACCATGTGCACTGACAAAAATAGGTTAGAGGAGATAGATATTTCAAAATTTCTCTTCAACAAACTCAGATATGACAAGTGTGCTGTCAGTGGGAAGATCAGCCTCCGCTGGCTAAGAGAAATTAAACTGTAAACACTTCCGTGGTCACCTGTTCGGTTTAACAGTAAAAAAATTGTTCTTCTTACTTCAAGAGTCTTTAAACACTTAAAAGATAACAAAAAGGGCTAATGCAGCTCACCGTTAAAGTGTCAAATAAATACGCATAATTATATTATATCGTGCTTTAAGCGATGACCATCTGCAGCAGTGCTATCGTCATGGGAATCTAACCAAGAAGTACTGTTCTTACAAAATAGATCAACTGGACACATGTCCCCCAAATACTTCTCATGATCCAGGTGGAGTCCAAAGGCTCACCATTTCTTGTGTTCCAAATGCAGATGCCCAGTTGAGCAGAGTCTGACCAACATCATCTGTATAGTTCACTTCCACATCTACAGGAAAAATGGTATACAATACATAAACAACAAGGGCTAAAAATCATGGCAATCGTGGATTTACAGTAAAATTTCTCTCTACACTATGCCACACAAATGCATAGATATTCAAAGCGTTTAGAATACATCATAAACCAAGACATAGGGAATGACCAAATAAACACCTTGGCTGATATTGGCTATTCGGTACTACTCGGCCTTGGCAGACATCATGGACACAAATAGTTGCAGAAATTTTTACAGACAAACAGAAATGCACAGGGGCAAACAGAGGCATGGAGACCTCTGAGAGATGGTCTCTGGGCTTCAGTCTACCTGAAGGCAAACAAACCAACGGGTGAGGGTGGGAAGATGTACTGTACTTTGACAGGCTTCTGTCTCCCTCAAGGCAAACCACCCAATGGGCGAGGCATGGGGTGCAGAGAGATGTACAGCACTTTGGTCTATCTAAAGGCAAACAGAACCCACACAGATGCTGCAAGCACGGTCTTGTCAGTTATTGAATAAACTTGCATATTATTGCAAGTACAAACTAATAGGTAGCTCTTTGTTTCCTGAACTTCCACTTGTAGTTCTAGAGGCCAGAACAGCGGAGTATTGTTCGTCCTTCATTACAATTCTTATTTTATAAAGTATATTAATTTTTTAACTGAGTTCCACTTTAAATATACTAAACAATAATTCTTAAACTTTCAATGTTGGCGTGTATCGGTGATGCGGTGTTGTCGATGATGCGGTG
>JAQFXW010001245.1:0-15389 GCA_034693945.1 Dendrobaena attemsi | reverse complement strand
CAAGGTCCTTACGCTGCGGGTGGGATTCGAACCTGCTACCCTTCGGTTGCAAGGCGGCGACCTTCACCACTACACTACCGCATCCCACTGAAATCACTGAACTTGATGATGACAGAAGGATACAATAGGCTCAAAGATATGGCACAATAGACATAGGAATGGCAACAATGGACAATCGAACCTGTCATCAAATAAGTGAATTCAATCAATTTACACCAATATTATTGCTAAGTTTATTTCTATTGCTAACAAAACATCAATTAAATAGTTGAACGAAGACATGCAGCAAAGAGCATTCAACCTAACATGACTGAATCAGTTGACCGTCCTACCATCTTCGTGATCTTCTGGTGAGTGGAGGAGCGCTGGTTCGTAGGCTGCCTGCTGCGTAACGGCCACAGACGTCATGTGGAAGTTCTCCCTGGCCGCTCGTCTTCGATCTTCCTCCGCAAGTAACGCTCGGTGGATCATCTGCTGCTGTTGTTTACGCCTGGTCGTCGTGGCCGTAACCAAAGATTTCTGCACAAAAGCAACCGAAAATATAGTTCAAGTGATTTATTTCAGTTAATTCCATTGCTCCTCGAGCATAACAAACAAGGTACAAAGGCATCAGCCTATGGTCACTTCACGTGAAAACATAAAGGTCATGGAAAAGGGCCGAGATAATGGATAACACACTGACACTACGAGTCTAGATTTATACTTATGAATACATGCCATTTTAGAATATATTCCAATAATCAGGTTCACTTCAGGCAGCACCCTGTTCAAGTCGACTCACAGACTTTTTGTGAATTGTGATGTAGATTAAATGGTCATCTTGCATGGCTGTTTAATTCAACTCGTGTAATAACTTGTGGTCATTCATTCATGACTTTAATCGTACTGCTGTCCATCAGTTTGAAAGCTAATGTAAGAAATAATTTATACAACACCTTCACGATTATTTTCAAAAGACATGCTATCATAATATTATATTTCAAGAATTACATAGCGCCTTTCCCTCTCAACTCCGCCACATACTGCTCCTTGGAGTAGTATGTGCCTGTCCCAAGCCAGGATAGGGTTCTGCGGTGGGCTTGCAACCCACCCAGGTAAAAAACTTGCCGCAACAGAAACAACACAGAAAATTCATTCAACTTAGGAGGGAGTGGAGACGCCCGATGCGCAGTTATGCGTGGAAAGGACTAAGGTGTAAGGTCTAAGGTTTCCCTCTCATAGTATGAACCTGCTCAGATGTGTACTCGACTACAGCTCTGATGCTTAATCTGGTTTAACAATTAACATGGGCTGAAGTTCCTCATTTGTAACACATTACGTAGCAAAAGGTTTATACAGGAAGACTGGAAGAGATGTTGCATCGAAACATTTTCATGCAAATGTGTTATCCGTTACCGTATACTAACCCCCATTAATTAGAATTATTACACAACCACTGGACTTGTTGCACATTTCATCAGTGGGAACAAACTAAGATCTCTGTCTTGAACAAACAGTCTGTTGGATGCAGTGCTCGATAATGAACTGGTTCCCTGCACTTAGTTGTCAATAGTGCATTAGATACCCGGAGCTTATGCTTAAAATTACGAATTATAAGAATCGTTCAGAAATTATAAGAATCGTCTAAGAATTGCCGAGTTCATCGGGGTAAGCATGTCTTACCGACTCCTTCTGATTGATGGTAACCTCCTCGACCTTTGTCTTAAAATGTGGCATCCAAGGAGGATCTACGATTGGCAGATTCGACAAACCAATTGTTGGTGATGGCAGAACAAAGTCTATGCTTGGTGGTGGCATCTGATCACATCGAAAACACAGAAAAACATATGCAGTTATATAATCACCTAATCGACATAGCATCTAAGAACCATCTCAAAATTAAACAACCCTGGATGACAAAAGCACTTTTTAAATCATGTAAGAAAAAATCTAGACTCAATAAAAAATATATAAAAAATCCTAACCCAGCCAGTGAACTAGCATTTACATCGTACCGAAATAAATGTAAGATTATTAGACTGGAATGTGAAAGACAGTATTATACTGACCGTCTAATCCAGTGTGGTCAAAATATTGGTAAAACATGGGTTGTCATTAAAAATATTCTTAATTCTAAGCAGCAATCCTTAGGACCTGACTGCTTCCTCATAGATGGAAATGAGATTAGCGATAAACGCATAATATCTAACGAATTTAATAATTATTTCACAAATATAGGGTCTATGTTGGCTTCTAATATGCCTAAGAGTAACGGGGACTATAGTTATTTTATTCCAAACCCACCGCCATGCTCCTTTGGACTCCTCCCAGTTACGGAACAGCCTACAGGAAATAATACAAGTGGTAGGCCTACTTGACTTGAGGAACAGGAAATAATACAAGTGGTACTTGACTTGAGGAAATTTAACTCATCTGGACCTGATGACAAAAAACCAGCCATAGCCAGTCAGTCCATCAGCTCCATACCTAGACCATTGGCTGCTATACTTAACTCCTCGTTTAACTGTGGTATTGTTCCCTCTGAACTGAAAATAGCCAAATTTACCCATTTATAAGTCGGGGAATAAGAATACTATTTCTAATTATAGACCAATTTCAATACTGCCCTACTTTTCAAAGATAATGGAAAGAATGATGTACAACAGGCTTATTACCTTTCTTGATGAGTTTAACCTTCTTTCAGGCAACCAATATGGATTTAAGAAAAACCATTCCACGTTTATGGCACTGATGAATATCCGAAATAATATATCGAAATGCCATGAACAATAATAACTATTCTATTGGTATCTTCTTGACCTCTCTAAAGCGTTTGAAACGGTGAATCATAACACACTAATTAACCTACATTGCAAATTTCTAGGAAAATTGCAAAAAACATAAGGATTCTGCGAAGAATAAGGTAACTCCTAACTGTTAATATAATAATTTATGATATTTAATTGAAGCATAGAAGCAGATATATTTTGTCCATTTTTCATATTTAGTCGATTTAATTTCATTGCATTGATCTATCTTTACATGATTATATTTATTGAGCTGCTCAGCATGCCTGATGCTTGTTAATAGAGTACTTCTTAGTAGAAAATTAGAAAGGTCCTACTAGCAATAGCGTACCTTGAATAAATTATGAATAAGTTAATAAACTCATAATTAATCGGTGTTCACTGCACAGATAGACAATTGTTTCTGTCTGTGACGCTGACCTTAAAACAGGCGTTGCTGCCGTCCTCCATTCTTGGCCAGACCTGGTAGCGAAAGCGCCACAGCACTCCGAAGCGCATGATGGCGCTGATACGATGCGACACATTCTGGTGATGGAGAACGCGGTTCATCAAATCCTTCGTCTGCTCCGGGACCCGAACAGAAGCGAGGATGAACATAACGGCTGAAAGGAAAAGAAGTCATTAAACACAAAAGATCAATAACTAACTGCAGATAAATTAGTATAACAGTAACCGCTGAAATGTAGAATTCAATGCCATATATTTGAGAGGAAACCACAAGAACCCACAACGTGACAGAACACACAAACGCATCAGAATCATTCATCATCAAATAAACGAGTCATGTCACTTCACAAGGTCAAGATGGGCAAATCTCAAAATAGTGCTGCCCAAAAAGTGACAAAACCCGTTAAAGAATGGGTAACCCTGAACATGTTTTATGATAATTGAAATGATGAAGCATCAATTATAATCAGCTGGTACATTAGCACAAATGAACAGCAAAAACAGTGGACAACACCGTTAATCATAATAATAATAATCACAAACTTAAATATCCTTTTTAATATGGTCCTTGAACAATTGATAATTATGATATGACAAGTGATATAACATATTTAAAGAATTATTTCGACTGAATTGGATTTTCTGTGAAAATATTAGTAGCTCACAAAATGCTACACTTGCAAAAAACAAAAAACCTGATGAAATGATTGTGTATTTGTAAGAAAGGCTGTCATCAAACATTGATATGAATGAGCAGGACGAATTATCCCTAATCTTACCTTTCATTGTAATAGTAGTAATAATGTTAAATTAATATCAATGTAATGCTAATAACAATATTGATGTAATATTAACCAAAGATCGGCACTGTGAACGCTGAACAGAGCTGAGCTAATATTTGAGATTTCAAGGCTAAAGGTATGTTGACAAATAAACGAATGAAGATAATTTCTTGATGTTATCACGCATTTTAATCTGATGAATTTTACCAATTAGGTAACCACGGATATGTATTATGTGAGGTTCACTTCACCTGCAGCAGCAGCCAGCTCCTGGTCACTCTCGATGAGCAATTCCCACGCCACAGGCATCATGTCGATGTAGGTGTCATCGGAAAGAATAGGAGCAGCCTTTGTGATCAGAGCGAGAGGACAGTGCGTCAAGCCAAGTACCTGTCATAGAAATAAAATACAAACGTCAATCAAATCTCACTAAACTTATCAGATTTAACAATAAAAGAACTAATAGTGAAATCAGACGCTGGGTTTCAGTATTATTATTATTATTAAAAATTTGTTTTACTCACTCAAATAACAATCCACAATTTGACAGAAGCGAGACTTGAAGGTGCGAACAAGTTAGTCAGGAGACGAAGAGATGTTAGATATTGACATTTCTGAAGACCATTGAGAAATTGTAATGTATTGTAATGTAATAGACATTTTAGTGCTAATCCTACAATATCTTGTCTTCAGTCTACTTTGCTGCAAACTATCTCTGTTGTTGTTTTCATCCTCTGTTGCCTTCAGGAAATGACATAATCCCATCTAACTCTCTCTCTGTTTTCAAATTAGGTCCTTCTTGGTTTTCTATGAACCCTCAACAAGCTAGATGTTGTTCCTGCATTATGTCTTTCTCCATGTTCCCTCATGATAAGACCACTGTATCTCAACTTCCTTGATATTACCTTACAGCGGGAGCAAAATAGAATTTAGTGTCCATTGCCTATCACAGCAAAGCTTGCGAACGGAACACTCTAGCAACGTGGATAATTTCAAGAAGAGCAGGAGGAGTTCTTCCTACCTGGTTGTTAAGGTACTTGAGAACAGGCAGTTGGTCGTTGACTTTCTTCGCCTTTCGTTTCTTCTCCTCACCCTTCTCCAGAGCAATTGCAGCCTTCGCTTTACTTATGAGACTCGCATCGACCTTGACCTTGTCCAGAAGAGGAGTGCTCTCACGACGACTCGTAGGAGACGAAGTCTGGAATACAGACTCCTGTAAGAAACAACGATCGATTCGTTCTGATCAAAGTCAATTCATCGATTCACTTTAAGGCACTTAGAAGTGCCACAAGTGCCAAGTCTACTAACAGAAACGGCGATTATGATTGATAAATTGAGGGGAAATTCATTTTGTGCACAGAAAATGCACTCATCCAATTAAGCAATTTGTTACAGCATTGTAAATATCTTATTTTCATAAAATTATATAATCACATATAAAGTAATCTGTATCTAAAGTGAATTGAATTTTATTATCAAGTGACACGGAGTGAGTCCAGTCAAAACCGCACAAGAGAAAGGCGCGCAGTCAGATGCGTGCTTCACCCATTCTTTTACAAGACTATCCACTTCAGCTTACAACTTAAGACTACGCACCCGCCTCTTCAGTTTATCCTTTATTGGTTCCTTGACTTCTGTCTCTCTCTTGTTCTCTTCTGCATTTGACGGTTCTGGTTTGTCGCTCTCATAGATCTTCCGAAGTGACGCAATGAGTCGAGTGCAGCTGCGGCGCTGTCGTTCATAGCAGTTCGGGTGACAGAAGTTCTGGTGGTCACAGATGAAGTTGGAACGATTGGCCAACTGAACAACCACCTGCAGCAAAACGTGGTTAAAATGATGACCAAAGAAATTCATCAGAGAATGAATTCTTACATTACAGAAAGATGCTGGCAAAGTTACAAGAATTATTAACTAACATCCTATCACGACAACTATAAATATGTACAGTAAATTCAATAACCAATTAGCCATTAACCATGTCACAATTGGATTAAGATGACAACAGTTTACTAATTCTAGTATTCTGAAGCAATGTGACGAGACTTTCTTCAAACCCGTGCTGTACACGACTGTCTTAAGTTTATACGTCAAGACAGAAGCAAGTTAAGACGAGAGGACTCCATGACCAAGTGACTCACTATCTATATGAGGTTCTTATACAACAGACCTTCGTCTTCTCTTGAACAGGAGCATCGCATGGGCACTTGTGTGGTGCACAAAGGGGAACTCCCAACCTGAGACCAACTGCAACCCTGACAGACTCGTCGTCTAGTCTGAGCCTGCAGGAGGTGATGGACAGAGCCAGCAGCCAGTCACTGGGGCATAAACTGCCTTGAGACGTGCTTGATGGAGAGGATCTGGAAGCCCAGCATAGAGGTCAGATATGATCTTGTCTATTTTAGGCTTCTCCCAATATGACTGCTTGTGGGTAAGATTGCTGTTAGGCGGCTTAGTTTTAGTTTAATTTTAGTTTTGAAAATCATTTTAGTTTTAATTTTATTTAGTTCTGTAAAGAGGTTCATAAAGGTTCTGTAAAAATCATTTTAGTTTCAATTTAGTGTTTATTCAGAAAATCGTTCTAGTTTTAGTTTTAGTTTTTGTTCAGAAACAACTGTATTGGCTCGTCGTAGACATTCATTCCTATTCTGATAAATTTCTTGCTTACAAAATGTTCACATTTCCAACCAAGTACATGTAAATAAACACAAACTAGAGAAACAACGGTATTCAGTGACTCGCCATTATCATATAGTCAATCTTAAATTGACACCTATTCTGATAAAAATTAATGTCATTCCAAACAGCACATTGGCTTTTGTCGACAGCTTATTCATATACAAATGCTACCCAGGTACTTTTACGAAGAACAACTTTATCAGACTCATAATTAGTTAGGGGCCTAATACGCTTAGTATTGAAATTGTCTGTCAACTTTGCATCAAGCAGAACCTCAAAAGAGCACCACCGGAAACAGGAAGTTGTATGCTATGCTGACGAGGTGAGTGCGGTAGGTTGACTATGACATGTGCGCCTTCTAGGCCATAGCTGCGTTGCCGCAGAATTAAATTCTAGAAAAAATGGAGTTGCATTTTCAACAATTTTCATTCAAGATTTCAATTTCATTTTAGTTTTTAATTTGTTCTGTGTCAAATCATTTTTGCTATTATTTAGTTTTAGTTCACAAATTCTTTTTCGTTTTCATTTTAGTTTTCGTGAACGATAATCTAATCATTTTCGTTTCAGTTTTCTTTTCTTTCACGAAAATAACACTGCTTTGATACATTATATGTATATATATTATATATGTGCATATATATACTAACTCATCTGTTGCACCTGATTGATTCATGCCCTGGTAACACATGATTGAGTGATTCAGATGAACTGATTGCCTGACCTTGATCCATGGCATGTAGCGACTGTAATCCTGCTCATCCACAACTTCATTCGGGTCGAGCGATTCTTGGGGATCCTCGTTAACTGTTACGCTCGCAGCCTCCGAACCCTCTTCAAAGATGGCATAGGAAGACGGCGCATCATCAACCGATGTAGCTGAATGCAGAGATTGCGTGCTCACCTTACGGGTCTTCGTGGAACCAACACGCTTAATACCTGAGCAATTTCAATAGCATAATAAACATCATCATCAGAAAAAGGAATATCGGATATCAGAAAGATGCAGAAAACAGAACATGAGAACATGAAAAAGACGCTGAAAAAGAAATGAGAACGTCAGCAAGAGTGGCATCTGTAACTGATCCAAGTACTAGAGTCAAGAAATCCTACTGTATTTATGGGCACTCACATAAGCATCACAATAATGTCAAAATTCAGCAGCAGCAAACAACATCAACATCTTTATCATCACCCCATCATCCTCAAACTTGTAATCTGTATCATTGCAATCATACATCCTTCATTACTCCCTTTGCTCCATCTTTTACCTCTTCTCTTTTCCTTATCAAAACGTCATAATCACCGTATCATCATCACCATATCATCAACACAGTCGTCATAGGACTCAAGACAGTAAGACAACGCTTACTTCCTCCGCTTTCCGGACGCTTAATCTTGAAGCTGCAATTCTGCTTGAAGCCAATCGTATGACCAGATCCTCTTCTTGCCTTCAACAGTTTCTGTCCGGGTGCCCCACTGCCAACACGCCTCCCTATACAGTAGGCCATGTTTCACAAATACAATACGTTATATAATTCGTACACAATTCAGTCATTTCTGCTAACAGAATTGATTGAAATATTTAAACATGAAGATTTGGTAAATTTGGCAGTGAGTAAAAATGCTTGTTAAATAGTTTAGGTTGCCTTTAATATCTGATAGTCATGCAGACAAAAAGTGGTTCTTAACCTTTATCGTTCCACAACTCCTTGCTAGCATTGCTGTAGTTGTGGCAATCCCAACAACAAAATTGATAGGGTTACGCTCTTCATTGCATTTCCTACCGTATCAGCAAAACAATTTGCAACTCTTTTATGCAGATTTATTTTTTAACATTTTAGGAACAAACTTTGGCAAATGAAGCAATTCTTGTTTATTCTTCTGAATAACTAGCCACACAAGCTGCGCTGAGAACAGAACGGTGTTTACAGTTTTCTTTGCATTCTGGGAATCACAGTAAAAATATTTCTAATGATTTTAATTAAGCATCACAATAATAAACAAGGGCGACCAAGGAAAAAATGGATGGATGAGATACATGAAACAACTGGAATGAATTTGGCAGAACTAAGGGACGCGACATCAGAAAGAAAGAATTGGAGAAGCTTCATTATGACGATCGCTAGAGTTCAAAGGACTGACAGCACAAGGTGATCACAATAATATTACTGTACTTCTAATTTATGCAGACTATCCGATATCAGATTTACCTGAAGAACCTTACATAAAACAAAAAACAAATCATAGATATCAGAGCTACATAAAGAGTGTGGCTCAAAGGATGTGATAGGCCATACCTCCCTTGGTGTCTGCTGCTGCATCCAGCTGTGAGATGGATGTTGTGCTGCTGTGGATAGAATCTGATCGTTCACTCATTCCAAGAACAGCAAAACTGATCTTACGATCGCTTGCAACTCCTGGAGAAAAATTTATATAACATCTTGTAAATCAGTAACCAGGAAATCTATCTACCCAGCTTTCTGTGATTTATATAGCACCCATTCAAGAAATCTACTCAGAGGCTTTCCCAATCTATGCCCGGTCAAAATAACAAGTCTTGAGCAATGCATACAAAGTACAAGGAAGATGACAAGGATGAGAGTAAATTGTAGAGGCAGATTGTTCCACCCACAGAAATATAACTGCATCCATTGCAATGACATAATATAAGGATATAAATAATCATGTAGCACAGCAACAGCATGGATCAGTAGCAGCAAGTGCACAGGAAACTCATTAAAATGCCTTTCTGGGAGTCATACCAAGGACTGCATCATCATGAAGTTTGAGCACCTCTGAATTGCTCTGCTGAGAGAGGCACTTTATAAATCTCCAAAAAGATAGATAGATAAAGTGATCCTAGAATACGGTTCCAAACGGTGGGTTGTTTTATCAAAATTTAAGCTATTCTGAAGTAGGTTGCAGTGAGACAACAAGATGTTGTTGAGAGAAATTCCTGATTATGTCAGACTAAATCCTTAGACAAAAAGTAACTCTTACCAATGCCTTACTGAATCATGCTTACAGGTACAGATCTACAGTCATTTTTCATCACATCATTGCATTCATCAGCATAACTATTAACATTCACTAACATAACTATTAAAATTCACCAGCATAACTGATGAAATTCACCTGTATAACTATTAAAATTCACTCATCAGCATAACTATTAAATTCACCAGAGCAACTATAAAATTCACTCACATAACTATTCAAATTCACCAGCATAACCATTCAAATTCACCTGAAATTCTGCGTAGCTATTCAAATTCACCAGCATAACTATTCAAATTCGCCAGCATAAATATTCGACTTCACCTGCATAGCTATTCAAATTCACCAGCATAAATATTCAACTTCACCAGCATAAATATTCAAATTTGCCAGCATAACTATTCGACTTCAAAAGCATAACTATTCAAATTCACCAGCTTAATTATTCAAATTCGCCAGCATAACTATTCAAATTCACCAGCTTAATTATTCAAATTCGCCAGCATAACTATTCAAATTCGCCAGCATAACTATTCAAATTCACCAGCATAACTATTTAAATTGCTATGTCAGTCAAGTGTAAGAGAGATACAATAGACAACAGTTTTCACGTTAATCAAGTTTTTACCGGATTTTAGATTTCTTTCAATTTCTTGTTCACCTGCAGAATGACTTCCCGCTTCACCCTGCGACGACTTGGAGTTGCTTCGGTCAGAATTGACCGGACTTCCAAGAATAGAGCTCCACCTTCGACTTGTCTCTGGCTTGTCCCAGACGGACATCTCTCGACGGAAGGGCTTTGACTTTGGAAGGTACTGGAATGTCTCTCGGAGGAAGGTCGTGATCTCAAGCAGCAGGTTACAGGCGACCATCTTCAACGCGAACGGACAATCCGACCCTGACTGATTGACGGTTGCTAAAACAGTACAGGCCTACAGGGTGATACATCAATTAGCATACTTAACATAAGATTCAAATCATCTTTGCTATATGATAAAGTCATCTACCCTTGTTGAATCAGCTACTTCATGCAATTATTTAGTAAGAAGATATCAACCTTTCATGACAAGAGGGGTCAAGCTTCAAGGTATTCTTCAGAGCATTTTTATTTAGGAGATTTCTATAGTGCCTCTCTACTGCTTGGAGGCGCTACTGACTTCAGCATTGATACTGAGCTGGATTCCTGTCTTCGCATCACATGTCTGAACCATCTCAACCTGGCCTCTCGTACTCATTCTTTACTTTAGCCCTGTATGATAAGTACACAAACAATGATAGAAGGTGAGATCAATGCAACCCATAAAGTAAGGTCGCAAAACATCCACCTGTCAATTATTTTAGTTTAAATACTTCGAACCTTCGTCGAGAAAGTCTTCTTCGTCGTCAACCATTCGCAGTTCTTTCTTCTTCGTATCCTCCTTCACTTGATCAATCACAGAATAAATGTCTGGCGACTCATCGACCAAAATGTCTGCCAGATGATTTCCCAATGCCTAAAACGGTACATCCAATTTCAAAACTCACATTTCAACAACCTGTAATATTCATAATGCCCAATATCAACTAGAAGTCAAATAATGATACTAGCGTTGTTATTACGAATTATTATTATTATTGAGGGATTCTATATACCTCAGAGAAAAATAATAATAAAGAAAATTTGTATTTGCAGATACTTTTTATAAATCATGAGAGGTTATTGATACCTCGAGAAAAATAATCATAATAATATTAATAGTAATAGCAGCTCCTCTTATGACACTGTAACACAGTACTTGTCATTACAAGGATTCCTTAATAGATATCTAAATAATTCGATCAGTGATACACCTTGGAAGAAAATAGGAGACTTGTGACTTGATTTTATTAATTCAACTGGGTCTGCTGAACACATCACAGGGAGCAACTTGCAAAAACTATTTCCAATGTTTCAGTTTACTCAAACACAATATGCAGTGCTCTAAGCAACAAAGAGTCTATCTTCAAGAACTGATGGCCTAAAGTTATACAGAAATGCTCGACCTCGGCCCACTGGTGGAAGTGTCTGCCTGCTGTCTTCTGCAGCATCAGGTTCTTTCGATAGCCAGACGGTTGACTGCGTCCGTGCAGCATTCCACTCTGGCAGAATCCGGGCAGATTCAGCTTCATCCAGTTGGGCCAGTCGCCACGGTTACATCGATTGACAAAATAGGAACACTCCAACAGCAGCCCAGCACGTGCCACAACCGGTGCCTCCTGAACAAGAAATTAAAATGATTGTAAAGGATCAACAAAGACCAGAATACTATCAAGCAGGCCCCTGAGAGGGAGTGGTGTAAATGTCCAGAAGCTTGGCGATTCTGTCGCGGCCCAGGCCCAAAAACAACTTTATACAGCTAAATCTAGAGAAGTTGTTCTTTGCTTTGAGCTTGACTGCTCTATCTAGGGGTCCCGAATTTCTGTCAGTGGCCCTTCTTTCAAGAACAATTCAGAACTGGTGTAAAAAGTACGAACAGGCTACGTAGACCCAATGTACAGACCATATATTGAAAATCCTAATCTGCTCTTTGAGCAGTATTATATAAATAAATGTCATTAACAATAACACATTAAATGGCTAATAGACAATGATGGTCACATTATATGTTTGAGTTGTTTGATCTATTTGGCAGAATGTCACACCAACACTCTTAAGAATTGGTTTAACTACTGCACTGCTTGTGAGGAATCAATAAAACAGCTTATACCCTGAGAAGTAAGTGAATAATTCAAAAATCTATCTATCTATCTAACTATTTGAGTGTTTATAAAGCGCCTCTCTCAGCCGAGCAATTCAGAGGCGATCCCAGTGTGACAGGTTATAGGAGAAAGAAAAGCCTTAAGTGAATCCGTAGAAAACGCAGAGAACAACCGGAGACTGTCACGCTGGACTGTGCAGCCCAATAATATACAATTTCAATTCTCACCAAATCAAGGAGTGCAGCGATGAGATGGGCATCAGGTAGCGAGCCAGGGTTGCAGCAGTCGAGCATGAAGTTGAAGCGCAATAGTCCCGACTTAACCGCATACGAGTTGATGAGCTTCCGCTCACGAATTACGATCGACTCTCTGTGGCTGGGAAGAGAGTGGAAGTCATGTCCGCTTCGATCAAGGTTCTCTGGTTGCATCAACAATCAATCACAGTCAGATCTATGTCATACGATTGTCTAGATTTGCAGCTTTCTTATTATTTGTTATTTCAGCTACAAGGGAGACAATATCACTCTATCCCATAAATTGCTTTATGTTTTTTCCATTGGTCTGTGAATATGCGGGTTCCCACATCTTTGCCTTATTGGGTACTGAAAAAATCTGGAGGTAACGTTTATTATAAACTATTAGCCTCGCCCATCCCAAAACGGAATATAAGCAGTTAACCTAGAAAATGGATGAATTCGCGTTTTCACCATTTTGATTTTTTATATTTTAAAACATTTCACTCCTGACATAATTATTAGCTGATAGGACTAAGTCCATACTTGTTAAAGTATAAAAGACATCATAATCAAATGACTTCATTTGCGAATTGATGCACTGTCATTGTAGCTTTGAATGATTAAGCATTAGCAGTGTAAAACCTCCAACTGACACACAGGGTGTTTATTATACACCTCCAACTGACACACAGGGTGTTTATTATACACCTCCAACTGACACACAGAGTGTTTATTATACACCTCCAACTGACACACAGGGTGTTTATTATACACCTCCAACTGACACACAAGGTGTTTATTATACACCTCCAACTGACACACAGGGTGTTTATTATACAGGATGAGACGACCGGCAATAATAATTTCAAGAACTGCTGAAGGTAAGAGCTTTGAGAGTAATTATGATGGCTGTACTGAGGTGATGACACCTGTTAAGATGCTCTTATGATATGCTGATACAGCACACCTATCATAACAATACAGCTGGGGCTGTGACAATAATATGACGGCACAAAAATGTTTGCAGCAGTGGTATTAACAGATCTGGATGTTGCCAACCGTCGCATATGCTTTCTCTTGTGCTCTGTCGACGTTTGCTGAAGCTCCTCAGTCCATCTTCAATCCGTCTTCGTGCTGTCAGGAAGCTGAGCGTAGCTTTGCTCGCTGCCTTGAACGACATTGGCCTTCGCTTCTGGTGAGACCCCGGCAATCCAGACGGCAGTTGAGTCACATGATCCGAGCCGTAATTGTCGCGGCAACCATTCGGCATCTCACTTGATGAGTCATCTTCATGATCGGACTTTGTGCTGCGTCGCCATGCTGAAAAAATCAGTATAGAATCTAAGCTTAATGCAAGGCTACATGATGTACACGCCTTACAGATAGAGGTATAGTCGGGAGAAATTGTCGGGGGAATGGGTCTCCACTGAATGTGGTTAGCCCGTTAACCCCCCTAAATACCCACATGCTTCCAGAATACTTAACATGGTGATTGGTGAAAAATATAAATATAAGACATGAGACATCGAAATTTTATCTTTAAGACTGTGGCTGTCATTTATATGCTCTCCATCAGAATAAGCACAAGGCTTCATCACTGAAAATTTCAAATTCAAAACCTGCCATAAAATAAACACCAACATCTTTGAAAGATAACTGTAATAGGGAATTACTGGAAAAAACTAGCTCAATGCTATTTTAGAAAATAGCAAGAAATCAAACAAATACGAACCAATGTTGAATTTACTGGATTTCCTCTTCGATAAGATGGGGAGATCCTCATCTGTTGCCAAGGCAATGCTAACCCTTGGACTCAGTCGACCGTGAAATGAAGATGTGTCATCCAGTCCTTCAGGATCACTTATTGTCCCAGGATGGATATGCTAACATCACAAAAGGTCAGATATGATACTATTTTGTAGTTGGCTACATTTTATCCGGACTCAATGTATAAATGAATCATCACAGATTATTACTGGAGTCGAATTTAACCACTGGCTGCCCAGTTCATTCCACATCTCAATTTAGGACGCCATTGGCAGGTGAATGAAGGCCGATTCGACCTGAAGGGGTCTTGCCTGAACCACATTCGTATCACAATACAATGTATTCTCATTCCCCGTCATATCAATGTCATTCCATGCAAAGCTAATGAACAATAACGATAATCAAATAAACAAAATAATCAAATATGGTTAATAACAATATCATCAGAAATTTCTAATTTAAAATGTGAATCCTCTTCTCATATTATGATATATAGTTTTAACTTAAAGGTATCAAAGCATCCTAAGTTAAATCACAGAAGCTAGCAAGATATTAAAGTTCAAAATAAAGGATTCAATCATTTTTATCTGCCTTCTTAATTTTCTTTCTGAAGAGATTCTGCCGTGGTTTCATTCCAGAGCCTTCACTCGAGCTCGTACGACATTCTCTCTCGTCTCCGCTCTCTGAGGTCACAGAGTGCGTCCGTCTGCATAATTAAAATATGAAATCCGTAAATTTTAAGTTCGATACAGTGCTGCTTATGCAAGTCATAACTGTGAATGCAAGGACAAAGACTATCTGTGCATTCAAATCATCTTAGTTATACAAGTTTCCTCTCTATTCAGTTAAAACATTATATTATATTTACAGGTCAAGAAGGGCAAAGATCAAGAATTAAGGAACATAATGAAACGGACTGGGGCCGGAGTGGAAGGAATGTCGCACCAGGATAAGGCCTAGTCGGTCTGATCTAGGTCTTC
>JAQFXW010001244.1:0-15404 GCA_034693945.1 Dendrobaena attemsi | reverse complement strand
AATTTCGCTGACTTCTGGGGTTTTGCCCCAGACCCTAGTCGTTAGGGGCTAGGATTGTGCACTTTAAAAAATTTCTTTCAAGAGCCCTGCTGAAGATGAACTGATAATATGCTAGTGAAGTGATCAACATTTTCTTAGAACATGCTCTGCTTTCGTTTGGGGGGGGCCTTGAAGTTAATTTTTTTTGGGGGGGTGGGAGCCCAATGCTAGTTACGTGCCTGACCTGGAACTGAAGGTGAAACTGGTGTAATCTTTTGTGTAAGGGGCCGTCCATAAAGTACGTCACGCTATTTTTGACCATTTCAGACCCCCTCCCCCTGTCACAATCTGTCACACATGGCCTGACCCCCCAAAGTACGTCACACTTTCGAACAAACAATTTCCTTAATTAACACCTAATTCAAATGTAATGTAAAACACACTTAACTATTAAACTGTATTAAAATATAAAATTAAGCTGATCAATGAAGTTGTGCAACTTGTGGCAACACAAGAAACAAGATCATATCAGCACAAGATTGGAGGCTAAAAATAGATAAGGCATGAATCGTTTGTGCGCATGCGCGCGTATACAGTAATAAACAACTCGTACCATAAACTCACACCATAAAGTTTGCCTCAGCAGAAGTCACGTGATGCCATCGGCCTGGGCATGACGAAAGCAAGGCTACACATAAAACAAGGCTTCGCACCAGCATACTAGTAGCGCTCCTAGCGAGAGGAATCGTGAGCAACACATTCAGGAGATACGCATTAATCCTATTTTGACATAGAAGTAATTAAAATATTTCACAAAATTCTTGAAAATTATTTTTAAAGCTATTAAATTCTACTAAAAAATAAAAAAATAAAATAGAAATCAAATTTAAAAAATAATAATGTGTGACGTCACACATGGCCTGACCCCCTCCCCTGTCACAAACTGTCACACATGGCCTGACCATGATAAAATTAATCCTCCTCCAAAAATAGGTCGTGGAGAATGCCTCAGTACGAACGAAAAGAATTCACCTGAGAAACCGTTTGGGGAAAAATCTTTTGGATGTTGTATGTGTGATGAAATACTTTCAGTGGAGAATGATTTTCTAGATCATTGTTCTAGCCATTAATTTTCTCCATCCCATGACTTCTCTATTGACCCTGTTCTCATTTGCTATTTGCAATGCATTTCCTGGATGTAGCTGAAGGAGTTAACAATGGATCGTGTGTCCTTCAACAAATGCTCGATGTCAGCTTACTTTCTATAGCCTGTCAGCATCATGTTTTCGCGGACAAATCGTTCACTATGCCGAATCGTGTACTAAGCAGATATATGATGAAAACCTAAATTAAATTGGAAGTTGGATGAACGATAGGAAACATTACTACCACTGGATGCACAATGAAAATCTACCGTACCCGAAGATGACGATAATGCTATATGTGTATGAAAATGTACGATGAATATCTAAATTAAACTAGATGCCATATGAAATTTGAGAATATAACTACAATTGGAAGCTGGATATATGATGTAAATCTGAATTAAACTAGAAATGGGATTAAAGATGACAATATAACCAATTGGAGGCCGGGTATAAGTGTGAACGAAATGTCGGTGAACAAATTGTCGTGTGACATTTTCTGAGCGATAGACCCATTGTGGACAAAAACTGGAATCTAATGTCTTCTTTTTAAGCCATTAAAACCATAACTTCCCCTCTCCAAGCAGCCGGGCTCAAAACTAATGACCTTTCAGTCATTACTAATTTTTCCAGGAGCTCTTCCATATCTGAGGCAAGAGAACATTCATGATCCTTTTTGTCATTACTCATATTTTTTTTGGAAGCTGGATGCACAATGAAAATCTAACATACCCGAAGATGACGACAATGGCATATGTGTATGAAAATGTACGATGAAAATTTAAATTAAACTAGATGCCATATGAACTTAGAGAATTTAACTACAATTGGAAGCTGGATATGCAATTAAATCTGAATTAAACTAGAAGTGGGATTAAAGCTGAAAATATAACTGCCATTGGAAGCTGGATATAAGTGTGAACGAAATGTTGATGAACGAATTGTCTGTAAACAAATTGTCGTGTGACATCTACTGAGGGATAGACCCATTGTGGACAAAAACTGGAATCTAATGTCTTCTTTTTAAGCCATTAAAACCACAACTTCCCCTCTCCAAGCAGCCGGGCTCAAAACTAATGACCTTTCAGTCATTACTAATTTTTCCCAGGAGCTCTTCCATATCTCAGGCAAGAGAACATTCATGATCCTTTTTGTCATTACTCATATTTTTAATGAAAATTCATTTTCCAGCACAAAAAATCTTTTTCTATCCCCTCCAACCAGTCTCGTTCTTTCCCCTATTGCTGAACATTACACATTGTAAATTTATAAAATTGTGTAAAAAAATTCAAATTAGCGATTCCCTCTGTTTTCTCGCGCCCGCATGGTATAAAGATTGAAGCCCGTGAAGGTCTTTTTAATAATGTAACATTAAAATAATGACACAAAAAATTGCATAGGTCATTATAATGCTATACAATTTGACTATTTACTTGTATGGGTTCAAGTTTAACCCCATAAAGATACACCTAAATATTGAAATAAAAACAGTGAAATGCTCATCTGACCAAAAGGAACCCATTAGTGGGTGAGAGCATTGAATGTAAATTGTAAAAAAAAAAAAACAATTGTGCTAACATTGGACCACACTAGTGACACACCTAGGACTTTGTCAGACATGAATGAAACAATTTAAATTGAAAAGGAAAATCATGCTATCAAAATTTGACCCATTCTGAATCGTTGCTTAAAAATTGTTGTTTCATGATATCATTTGCTTGATACGTGTATGTAGACTTGAATAGCTCAGTTGTAAATTGTTATAAGCCTGCATCTTATATGGATGGCTTTGCTTCGTGGAACATGTAATTATAACTTCACATTAATTAATACTTTCTCTCTGAGATTTCTATAGCGCCATCTAAAGTCCACTGCTGTTCAGAGCATTCCCGCCTGCAGCGCTGATGCTGTGCATGACTTAACACACCGTTGCACCTAATTAACTGAGCTGCCTGCTCAAAGAAGGGTGAGTCGACCCCTACGAAACTATATTATATCTTATATTCCTCGTACATGTTTAATATACTTAGTCTCTGGAGCGTGTGAGGGAAAGACTTGCTCAAGGTCCTTATGCGGCTACTTGAAGTGGATTCGAACTCGTGGGGTATTAGGGGGTGCGTGATGTAGGCCACAAGTCTACGTCACGCGCCTCACTATACCATCGATTATTATGTTTATGTAGGCCTAGAGTCGATTTATACACTTAATATGAAACAAAATTGCAATGCTCATAGTTGCAATAAATGTAGGCCTGAATAAGATTGATAAGAATGTTTGAGTGTTGAACATTATTTTAGCACAATTATAGATAGAACCATATTTTTGAGGTGATAGTATAATTAGACCCATGTGTGCCGGACTATAATTATTAATCAAACTATGAAGTTCATTTTTCAAGCTGCTGGTTTACACAAGTCGTGGATGTATATATGTTGGTTACACGCATATTGATTGTTTAGCTGAAGTGAAATGCAATTGTAGCGACACCGGCCTTTCGCTTTGACATTACATTGAATGTTGTATTCCGGTTTCGATTTCACATAAGTTCCTGCTGTTCGCTAGATGTCGCCAGTTTATTTTAAAATTTGGACTTCTTTGTTGATACGTGTTCTGTGCTTTGATCGTATCTGGTATGAGTTCATACTGCGCATGCGCATGTTCAGGACCAGATCAAGGAAAATAGTGGTTCCACGACAAATGGTTCACAGACAAATGGTTCACGACAATTGGCTCACGGACAAATGGTTCACAGACATTTGGTTCACTATGCAGTATCGTGTACTAAGTAGATATGCGATGAAAATGTAAATTAATTTTGATGTGGGATGAACGATAAGAAACATATCTACCACTGGAAGCTGGATGTGCGATGAAAATCTAACGTTAACTCGAAATTGGATGACATTAATACCATATGTCCATGAAGAGATACGCTTAAACTGTAAATAATACTAGAAGTGGGATGAAATGTTATAAAAAGAATTACAATTGGAAGCGGGAAATACGATTAAAATCTGAATTAAACTTGAAACGGGATTAAAGATGAAAATATAACTGCGATTGGAAGCTGGATATATGTCGTGAGCCATTTGTCCGTGTACCATTTGTCGTGAACCATTTGTCTGTGAACCATTTGTCGTTACACCGAAAAGAGTTGATAGTTTATAAAACAAAATGGCAGATAGAGATAAAGACGGAGTGAAAAAGAAGTACAGTGGAAGGTATTGCGTTGCGTACGATTGTAAACAATGTTTCAGCGAACGATCTAGGCGACAAGGAATTACATTTCATGCGTAAGTATTGAGGTTCAATTAATTATGCGTATTCGATGTATATAAAATAACTAATTTCTATTTTTTTCTATAGTTTCGATCTTTTGAAACTAAAAGCTGTTCTAGGTAAATCTCTATACCTATTTTTAGTCTCATACCAGAGACTCTTGTTTCTCACTCTTGAAATTTGCGACACACTTATTGGACACCTCAACACAGGAAGCTCCGTCTAGGTTTTATTGTAAGGTCCTTGGTGTCGAGCAAGGAGGAGGCCATCTTTGCCTGTGAAGATTCTATGTTGTCGCAGCAACGAGGCCGCGAGATTGTAAAATAAATATAAATCTTTAGTCGCTTCGGGTAAAGGTAGAGTTTAGCGTCATTTATTATCATAAAGGTAGACCGGGAGGGCAAAGGTGCAGAATCGGGGCGTGTAGAATACATACAAAATACATACAAGTAACGTATGACGCAGCTAAGCCGCTATTGCTTGACCTACAAATACACTGTCTATAGAGGTTAGAAAACACACTAAGGTGTGACGTCATGACACGCACTTCCTTCATATCATGTCGTGAAAAGGATTCCGCGATAAATGGGTCCCAGACATTTGGTTCACTACGCAGTATCGTGTACTAGGTAGATATACGATGAAAATGTAAATTAAATTTGAATTGGGATGAACGATGAAAATGTAAATTAAATTCGAAGTGGGATGAACGACAAGAAACATATCTACCACTTGAAGTTGGATGTACGATGAAAATGTAACGTAAACTCGAAGTTGGATGACATTAATACCATAACCATAACCATACTTTTTATTGCGCATAATTATGTCCATGAAGAGATACGCTTAAAATATAAATACAACTAGAAGTGGGATGAAATATGATAAAAGAGCTACAATTGGAAGCTGGAAATACGCTTAAAATATGAATTAAACTCGAAACGGGAGTAAAGATGAAAATATAACTACAACTGGAAGCTGGATTAAACACGAGTCACGTTCCAGTATTCTCTATGCTGTACCTTAGTATTTTCTCTATGCTGTATAGAATATGTTCTGTATTTTCTCTGTATAGATAGTGTATTTGTAGGTCAACCAATAGCGGTTTAGGCAGCGGTTTAGCGGTTTCGTTGTATGTATTTTACACGCCCCGATTCTACACCTTTGCCACCTGGAGTACATAGCGTCCCTTACTATTGTACTCATAAGACAAGAATTAGAATAAAAAATTAAAATGTTAAAATCAAACAGGAGCAGGATGAGAAATACAGTTGTCTATGAATAAACTAGAAGTTGGATGAAGGGTTAAATCGTATTTGAGCATCTTAAACTCCCATGTAATACGAGTTTCTTATTTTGATATCAACTTTTTCATTTGCATCCTTCCATTTCATAGTCAACATTTTCCGTGCGCAATTTTCATCTTTTTAGCGTATTTAATCTTAAAATCCCGCTTCGGTTTTGCTACTGATTTTTTCATCCTTCATCCCACTATTAGTTTAATCGTTGACAACGAGAGTATTTTGATCTTTCATCCCACGTTTGTTTCGATTTTAACATTTTATTCTTTCATCTCACTTCTGTTTCAGTTTTAGCATTTTATTTATTCATCCCAATTCTGTTTCAATGTCAGCACTTTATTCTTTCATTCCATTTCTGTTTTAATTCCAACATTTTATTCCTTCATTCCGCTTCAGTTTTAATATCCACATTTTATTCATACTGTGTATTTTGATGCTTATATATTAACTGATATGATCGTAGTGCGTGTACTTCGTATTAATTACTGCCTCACTTATCAACCCATAGAGGCGTACTATTATTATCGTGGCATTCTATTTACTTCCCTTCAAGGTCTGCATATTGTTTCCCCTATGCATATTTTAAGCTGGACAGATGTTTTTTTACCAAAAAATAAGAAAATGACCCTGCTTCTTGTTTTGCTCTGAACATTTTAATTCGTCATCCCACTTGGTGGTTTGTTATCAATATTTTAATCCGCTAAAAATTATGGCCTATACTAGTAGTTGGACATAATATAGGCATATGATGTCTGAAACTCGAAGCTGTATAAAATATGATAATATAGCTACAGTTAAACGACTGACTGACGATTGACTAAGTTTACTGTTCGTTAATCGACATTGAAGCAATGCTCATATTTATAATAAATATTCATGAAGCAGCGAAGGACTATTGCAGAAATAGTGATGGATGATTGGCTGCAAGGGTTGCTTGTATCAATTCTTATGTGTACTTGTGTGATGTGCCCCCCCCCCACCTCGGGTCAGCAATTGGAGTGCTCGACTGCTATTAGTGCTCGCTATCAGCAGGTAAAAGTTGATAAATTTTGGCTTGCGATTTAATCAATACATTTATTAAAAAAACAACCAAAGTGAACAGAAAATATAATCGATATTGTAATAAGTTTAATTTATTTTCTAATGCGGAACCCCATATGGAAGAATCTGCTAGGCGGGGTGCCCAAGAAAGATCGTAGGTGGTCCGGATTTTAACAAGTACATGTATATATAATAAGCGGTTACCTAATAAATTAAGGACAATATTCCTTAATTACACAATGTGTTGTTTAAGATTAACGATACAACAGAAAAAGGCAATTAGTCTTAGCTACACAATAATTGTGAATGGTTACCGAAACAAAAGAAAAAGCAAACAGAATTAAAACATGTGAGGTGCCATGACAAATTGATACTGAATTCAATTTTCATCGGATAACATTTAAGTGATTTTTTAAAGAGTAAAATAAACCTGTGCATGTGTTTATTTTTAGACAACTGGTAGCATTACTGACGAAAGGGCATACAAGTTGAAAGAAGGAGTGGAATACTTGCACATACTTGTGAATTGTGGAAGCACGTAAAGGACAATTTTGGTTAAAAGGGTAGGAGCATCAAATCGTTCGGAAATCGGCTTCTGAAGCGAAAATTCTGACAAATTCCTACGAGAAAACATATGAGAGTGCTGAGAGGGGAACGTACGTTCAGTGTGAATTGACTGGATATAATTATTATAAACGACCCATAGAGGAAAACTACAACAGCGGGTTATGGGGGTCGTCACATGGAACGTATGTTTCATTGTGTTTGAGGATACTTTGGTAGTTAATTGCAGGAAAGGTTGTCAAGTGTGAACTGAATACACACGAGAACCCATTTTTGAGAAAGAAAGTGTATACATCGGTTTGCTTGCAGCTGTTCTGTGAGGAATAACATGGGACTCCGGGGTTGAGAAAAGTCGTACAAATGACAGGAATAATTTCAAACAGGTGGTAATCTGAACAAAAACATGAAATCCCCTACCGGGGAGAAACAATACACATGTGGATTATGTCAGAAATCATTTAGTCTTAGTGGAGACCTTAAAAGACACATGAGAACCCATACTGTGGAGAAACCACACGAATGCCATTTATGTCAGAAATCATTTGCTCAACAAAGTTATCTCAAAACACACACGAGAACCCATACTGGGGAGAGACCATACATATGTCATTTATGTCAGAAATCATTTACTCAAATCAGTAATCTGAAAACACACACGAGAACCCATACTGGGGAGAAACCACACGAATGCCATTTGTGTCAGAAATCATTTACTCGACGATTTTGTCTCAAAACACACATGAAATCCCATACCGGGGAGAAACCATATCGATGTCAGTTATGTCAGAAATCATTTATTCAAGGTAATGACCTGAAAAAACACACGAGAACCCATACTGGGGATAAACCATACCCATGTCATTTATGTCAGAAGTCATTTGCAGAAGGAGGTTATCTCAAAACTCACATGAGAACCCATACTGGGGAGAGACCGTACATATGTCAGTTATGCCAGAAATCATTTAGTCTTAATGGAGACCTTAAAAGACACACGAGAACCCATACTGGGGAGAAACCATACCGATGTCATTTATGTCAGAAATCATTTAGTCTTAGTGGAGACCTTAAAAGACACACGATGAGCCATACTAAAGAAAAGCCATATGAATGTCATTTATGTCAGAAATCATTTACTCGCATCAATAATCTTAATGTGCATATGAGAACCCATTTGGGGGAGAAACCATACAAATTTGAGTTTTGTCAGAATTCATTTCGTCATGGAGGTGACTTCAGAAAACACACGAGTACCCATGCTGGGGAGAGACTATTCAGATGTCAGAAATCATTTGCAGAAGTGTATTCTGTTAAGGATGACATGATAAGAAGTCGTTCACGAGATAAAACGTACATTTTGGAATTTGCAGAACTACGATATCTGAAGAGACACGGAAGATTTCATAATCCTCCTCCAGAAATAGGTCGTGGAGAAGGCCTCAGTATGAACGAAAAGAATTCACCTAAGAAATCGTTTTGGGAAAAATCTTTTGGATGTTGTATGTGTGATGAAATACTTTCAGTGGAGAAGGATTTTCTAGATCATTGTTCTAGCCATCAATATTCTCCACCAGATGACTTCTTTGATGATCTATTCTGATTTGCTATTTGCAATGCATTTCCTGGATGTAGCTGAAGGAGTTAACAATGTCCTCCTTCAACAAATGCTCGATGTCAACCTACTTTCAATAGCCTGTTGGCATCATATTTTCGCGGACAAATCGTTCACTGCTGTATCGTGTACTAAGCAGATATACGATGAAAATCTAAGTTAAACATGAAGTGGGATGAACGATAGGAAACATTACTACCACTGGAAGCTGGATGCACAATGAAAATCTAACATACCCGAAGATGACAATAACGCCATAATTATGTGTATGAAAATGTACGAAAATATAACTTCAATTGAAAGCTGGATATAAGTGTAAGCCCGTGAAGGTCTTTTCAATAATGTAACATTAAAATAATGACACAACAAATTGCATATGTTATTATAATGCTACACAATTTGACTATTTACTTGTATGGGTCCAAGTTTAACCCCATTAGGATACACCTAAATATTGAAATAAAAATAGTGAAATGCTTTTCTGACCAAAAGGAATCCATTTAGTGGGTGAGAGGATTAAATGTAAATTGTAAAAAAAAAATTGTGCTAACATTGGGACCACACTAATCACTTACATGTACCTAGGACTTTGTCAGACATGAATTAAACATTTTAAATTGAGAAGGAAAATCATGCTATCAAAATATTTATTCATTCTGAATCATTGCTTAAAAATTGTTGTTTCATGATATCATTTGCTTGATACGTGTATGTACATGTAGACTTTAATAACTCAGTTGTAAATTGTTATAAGCTTACCTCTGATATGGATGGCTTTGCTTCGTCAAACATGTAATTATAACTTCACATTAATTATTACTTTTTTGTCTGAGATTTCTATAGCGCCATCTCAAGTCCACTGCTGTTGAGAGCATTCCCGCATGAATTAACACACCGTTTCACCTCATTTACCTAGCTGCATGATCAAAGAATGGTGAGTCGACCCCTATGAGACTATATTAGATCTTATGTTCTTCGTAAATGTTTAATATACTTAGCCCTGTCTCTGGAGCGTGTGAGGGAAAGACTTGCTCAAGGTCCTCATGCAGTTACTTGAGGGGGATTCGAACTCGTGGTGTATGAGGGAAAGCGTGATGTAGGCCACAAATCTACATTGCACGCATCAATATACCATCGATTGTTTTGTTTAAAGATTTACTGAGAAAATTCCTAATATCCATGGAACTATAATTGTCTTCAATGGTGCTACTACGATTCATTGTGTTAGGCCCTACTGTTTCGTTTATGTTAAACTACTGATGATTTTTGTTTTTTGGGTTTATATTGTCATTGTTTGCATATGTGTTACAGAGTTTCTTTCCTTTGCTGGTTGTGTTTTCTTTTATATAACATTATTCTTAATTCAGTTTATTCTTCTAATTGATGTCACTTGCTATCTGTCATGTCTCTTTAGTCTCTTGGTTACTTATTCCTCCGCCTGGAGTGAAGACTGATATTGGCGTACGACAGAGCCATTCATGTCGATCTCCGTCAATTCGGTTCTAGAATAGTATCCTGAGACCAAAACAAGGTTTCCATCTGACTTTGGAATTGTTAGCCCAGTTAGCTACATCGGGATCGAGCCGGCCGGTTGTTTCGTCAACCCCGGTTCGAGCTTCTGTGCCGGCGGACATTCAGATATTTCAAAATCTCTGGCTAGCACGGTCCGTTAACGGGGATGTAAGTGGCATGACGTCCATTCAAACGGGCGAGTGGTAGTGAAGGATCTCACCCATGAGTTCGAGGCCTTATACAGTCGCTATAGACAAGGACAACATAGACATTTCTTTTTTTGCAGACTACAAAGAGTTCATCCTTAAACGTAATTGCTTTAACGATTTGGCCACGACAAACAGTCCACTGATGCAGTATTTTGAGTCGAATACTCTTCTCCACTAAAAATATCACTCATATAAAAAATTGTGCACATCATTATTCAACTAATAATGCTACTTCATCAAATCAAACATGCAAGCAACCTGTTATGAATGTGCAAAGAAGCTGGCATAATAACTGAATATAGCATGAACACTAATTCGTTGAATAGACCGAAGGATAAAGCAGGCTAACTGTATAAGGACAAGTAGCAATGCACTGCTATCATTATAAGACTACTTTGCACAATTCCGAATGCTCACAACATTAATCGTACACTTGAAGAACTGCATGATACATTTGCAAGTGATATTCCAATGTAAATGGATCGTTTTGGTGTGGTGGGATAGTGGAAGCTTTGCTTTGGGTCCAATCTAAACCCAAGCCAGTGTGTAGGGACCTTGAGAAAGTCTCCTCACACACAATTTTCCAGCAAACATGACTGATACCTATTTCTAAAAATACATTTTTTATAGCCAGTAAATAAGTTACTATTATTTAATGATGAATTGGCAAATTATTATAACATATTGTAAATGGAGATTTTAGAGAAGCTGAATTCGTGGCATCTATCAGTTTTGGGTGGCGCTACATAAATTACTATATAATAAGTGGCCGATGTTATTTAATTATCTTGAAGGCTAAATGTTAGTGAGTAAATTAACATAAAAAGTTATCTGATATTGCACTTAGGCCTAATTTATGAAAATTTTGGCAAGTTTTTGTACCATCCCATAGCCTATATGGGATTGTCTGGCATAAATGGGTTAAGGCAGTCAACTTTAGTGCATTTTATTAAATAAAAAACGTAATTCACTTTCTTGACAAACAATGTTTGAAATACATTTTTAGTACAGTTAGACGCTCCAAGGCAATATTTTATTGGAATTTGCTTGTGAAGTGAATACAGGGAAATATGCAGGCTATCATATCCACCGCCTAGACAGGGACAATGAAGGACAGATTGTCACCTGCATGGCAAGTCACCATGACATGCATGCCTGGTTGAACAAAAAGTAGGCTATGCAAACAAATTATCATAATCCTCAATTGTATCTCTACGTGTTCTATAAAGAATGAAACGGTTTGTTTCTAATTCACAGAAAAATATGAATAAGCCTATAAATTGTGCAGTGGACAGACGTTAGTGGGTAGGCCTACATTGTATAAGCAATCGAATAGATGTCTCGCTGGCACCTCGGTTATATATTATGATAGGCCTATAGGCCTAACGTTTGTGTGGTGTGAGGTATCCATAGCGTATCACAACTTCTTTACCCTGAAAAGTATATAATTAGGCTATATACGCTTATTTTACAACGCCTTCATAACGAAGATGATTGGCGTTTACATGATCATTCACAATTATGCAATTGGCATATGTCTAGATGTTATAGTACATTTCATGGTTATCTTTATATGTGGCCTGTATAGGCCTAGAGTTATTAGCGTTCGTCGTTCATTAGTATCAACTGCTTTGCAGTTTTCCTATAAATAATTGGTCTATTTCTAAATGTTTGTTAAGTTGATCGTTCTTCTGTGTGGCCTATATCCAAAAACTTTGAAACCATATATAGGCCTATATATTCTCGGTTTATCGGTGATATAGGCCTATCAACGCTAGACATATATCGTTATGTGTAAGTTTGATGCTCTTATATTCATATGTCGTTTTTAGATCATGCATACATATTACATATATACATGATAGTGAGAACATAAATCATGTAAAGTTCTGTAACTGACGCAGCTGGCGTGAAGGCGTGAAAGCCATGCATACAATGATGCCTGGAGTAAAATTCGGGGGTTGAAGCCCTGTGTCCGCCAATTTTCCATTTCACCTGGAGTAATTTGGATGGCAGTTGGCAATTCTTCTAACAAAGATGGCTGCTTTGAAGAGGATGAGAGAGGCGACCGGAAGAGGGGAAGGGGAAGATAGGAGAGAGGGAGGGACGAATTGAGGAAGATAATTATACCCAAACGATGATGAAGTCACCGCCGACGACAGATTGCATGGCCTATGGTAACAGTGCCTCCGGAAGTGTAAATGTCGAGGTTATCGGCAATGTAAGTATACCGGCCGTTGTATACATCAAGTCAAAACAACGGCTACAAAGAACCCATTCATAGTACCACCATATATATCATATATATAATATATGTGGGTATGCGTGTAGGGGTGTATGTGTGTGTAGGTGTGCGTGTGTGTGTGTGTGTGTGTTGGGCGTGATACAAAGCTAACAGTTTGCTCGTGTCAAAATTTGTAGAAAGAATTAAGACAGCTAACGATGTCAACTTTGACACCTCGCAGCACGAAAGTGAAATTGAAGAAGATTGCCAACAGCAAACACGAGATCGGCTGGAGGGAGGAATGTATACAATCATAGAGCACTGTATGCCTTGTATGCACATGTGAGGTATTATATACAATGATTGAGAAGAAGAAGCAAGACTTAAATAGCATGCACGTGCACATGACGTCATTTCCTTATCGCAACAGCTATAGATCGATTCATGATGCATTCACCTTTCATGCGGTATCTTTGCAATTCAATCCGCGTATTTAATTAACCGCAGGAGAAGAACAATGCCTCATGCATGTATAGCTATGGACCGTATGAAGCGTTACAACCAAGTAATTGTAATAGCAAGCTTCTATTTATATAACGCCTCCCAATCTCAGAGTAACCTCAACAGAAGCGATCCCGACCTAATCAGATGGAGATATACTGCTATATATAAGCAGCATAAAATATTCTTCAAACGTCGGCTGAATACAGAGGGAGAGAGTGCGAAAAGCTGTATACCCTCCAGTCATGCATTCATGCGCTATTATAAGATGGCTCCAGTCGGAAAAGTCAGACAAAAGCATGGTATGATGCGTTAGCGACCTTTTTTCTTAGCCTCGGCATATGCTGGGCAGATGCATGGCGAGTCTTCTCCCTCGCCTTCTAATCTTCCCACTGAAAGTGTGCGGTCACACCGGTCAGTCTATACTCATCATAACTGAGTTGGCTATATCTATAAAGTGCAGATGGAACAAAAAAAATCTCGAACAAATTTTCTGCCCATCCATGCATGGCCGCGGGATTTGCAGCCCGGACCTCACGGCTGACAGTCCAGCAGCACGCTATGGCCATGCACTATCCGCGTCTCTGTCTGTCTGTCTGTATGTATGTCTATCTGTCTGGCTGTCTATATCTGGTAAATAACTCGCGTAAATTTCATTGACGAAGTCACCTATGACAATTTGTGCGACAATTAACAGCGTAATTGCCGTGAATAACTACAGAAGCGAAATCCAACAGAGACGACTACCAGACATATGACCACAGGGCAGTTTCCATGCTCGCATATATAGACACACACACACCCACACACTCACACTCACACTACCACCCACACACCCACACACCCATACACCATTACACCCCCACACACACACGCCCCCCCCCCCCACACACACATGCACACAACAATACGCACACAATACGAACACATATCCAAGCAATATATAAATAGTTCATATGTATACATGAATAGTTGTATACGGGTCCTGTATATATTCAGAAGAGAAGGATGCTGTGCATTACGTGTCATAATTCGTTTTCAGTTTCTCGTCTCTGCATGGAAGACAGTTCTGCTCCCGCTTCTACTCCTGCTGCTGTTGCTGATGTTTTGTCCTCAGGCTAAGCAACCACGCATGATATATATCGTTTGTTTTGTGTATATATGGTTGAACTTTGGTCGGTTGAGTTGGTCCGTGTTTGGGGGTTGGAGTCTGAATGTCTCTCATCTTCTCTGCAGTGTATACAAAGAGACATGAATCATATAAGGTTGGATATGTTCCAGCTCTGCAAATAGAGTATACGAGAGAGAGAGAGAGACAGACAAACACAGACAGACAGATAGAGACAAAGAAAGAGGCAGAGACAGAGCCAGAGAGATACAGAAAGAGCGAGAGCGGGAGAGAGAGAGGCAGACAGAAACAGACAGACAGACAAACAGACATAAAGAGCGAGAGATAGAGAAAGAAAGAGGCAGAGAGAGAGAGAGAGAGAGAGGAAGGCGGGATGACAGATATATAAAAGATACTTAAATGTAGACTGACATGCATGTATACGCATATCAGAGCCATATAGATGGCTCTGACGCATATACTTGCATTATACATCTATGAGCTATATAATTATAGTGGGAAACTGAGGGAGGGATGAGGAAACCTGGAGATGACGCATGCGCACTATATAGATGGAGTGTATAAAGCGTCCACCATCCATCCATCCGTCCATTTATTCACTCACGCATGAACGCGAACCGGAAAGCAGCAAATGCACTCAATTTGTGTATATACATCAACAGCCAAATCCAATACTTTGCAATTGCAGATAGCATAAATTCATCGGTGTACACAGTATTTTATTTCATTCACAAGCTTTACGATAAATAAGGCAATACAAATCAAAGATTAAAATGTTGGTTGTTAAAAGACACATATTTATTTACTGATAGTGTGTACCATTCTGCGCCTTTCTATATACAGGGTGGCTCAGCATAAATGCACCGACTTTGCACGCGTATAACTTCGCCAATTCTTAACATTTATTTATA
>JAQFXW010001243.1:0-15408 GCA_034693945.1 Dendrobaena attemsi | reverse complement strand
CGCCCGCACCCACGCGTTCCAGTAAGTATAGTTTTATTCTTTGAAATTCGCCTTCAGCCTCTGATCGCACTATGGACGCTTGGGTTAGTCAGTCTTATTTTCCAACTGAAACTTCAAACGCCATATTATCGGAAGCGAACACAATAAGCCATTTGCAAAAAGAATAGAGTACGTGTAAGTATAGTTTTATAATACGATATAGATCGCGTTTCGAGTAAGTAAGTAAGTCAGTAAGTCAGTACATAAGTACATTCTTTGAAATTGTGGTCCTTGCTTAAAATTGCCCGTAATTTTTACGGGTTACAGCCAGTAGAAACATAATAGCAAGAGAGATAAAAGCGAGGGTCACAGCACCGGGTTAAATGGTCGTCTCATCTGCCGCCCTCAAGGGCTTCCGACCAGTATTGCAACGTCCAAGAGATCTTCCACGAGACCAATAATTATTAGACGGTCACACTCACGGAGACATAGGCCTGCCCCTCGGTGCCCCTCAGGCTATAGGGAGTGCATTAGCTAGCTGCAGGGGCTTCTATCCCCCTCTAAGCAATCGTGCGCAAAAACTGACGACCTTTTTCCGCTTTCATCCATGGCTGAACCCAACAAAACTGATGCATTTTAGCCGTTGCTCAAATATCTGATAGAATTCTATTCGCCCCCCCAAGATCCCCTTCCTTTCCCCTCCGACCAGTCCTTCCCCCTCCGACCAGTCACCCAATATTTCATAGTCTGCACATGGGTCAATATAGAAAATGTTATGTAGATTCTAAATAAACGAGTTCCCCCTTGTTTTACACTGGGCGCAAGTTGCGCCCGCTTGGAAGATATAGAAGCTCCGGTTAGCTAGCCGAAAGGATTCAATATCAGGAGTCCTCTGAATGTGGACATTGAATTACATACCCTATAACCCCATGTATTGTATTGTACCCCTTCACCCCATGTGTGTAAACTGTGCATCCATGCCTATGATCTAAACATTAAAGACGCAGTGTGCTATAGGCATTCACAAAACTGCTAACTGATTGGGTGAAGGGGTCCTTTGACTGATTGGGTGAAGGGTTGCTTTGACTGCTTTCTCATCCGAACAATAGAAGTCAGTCGTTCTCTAAACCCATAGAAGAGTTTCTTCCATTGACAGAGGCTGCAGGCAGGCATGACTTCTTACGAGAACTCTCTCACCACCGTATACGCTTTCCCGCCTCTTCGCAAACCACAAACGTAACTTCAGCGAACATCTCAAGGACAAGAATACGTCAGTTCTACAAACGAACACAAACGTAACCTCCAGCGGCGCATCTAGAAATTCAGTAAGGGGGCCCAAAAATCTCGCAACTTATCTTCCAACAAATCTCATCAATCACACATTTTCTTATTTCCTTGATAAACAATACGTTACGGTTAAATTGGGGTAAGCATTTAAGTTAGGGTTCGGGTTACGGCTCCCACTAAAAATTGAGTAAGAGAAATTGAACATAATGAAAACCAAGGGAAAGGAATTGAAATTCTTATGTACGATATACCACTGTCAGAATTTATGAGTTTACAAACGATTTTACAAATTGTCATGAAAATAAAGATAAAAGCAACCTGCTGCAGAGTACAGTGTGAACAAAGTAAATTTAGAAGAGGTCCCGGATTAATATTCGAACTTTCTTGTGGGATAGACTGGATGAGGCTCATCCATGTCTTAACCTGCGCCTCGACTTCCAGAAGGGAACGGTTAAGGTCGAACTCGAACAACTCCGCAACCTCCATTATTGTCGCACTTGTTTTGGAACATTGTCCTCATAAAAAATAGACTATACTTGCTTATTAAGCTGTTTCATTATTGAGGATTTCATTTTAATTTATTATTATTAGTTTTAAATGGGTTAGTGTTGAAACTAGGGTTAGGGTTACGGAATGAATTAGGATTATGGTTACGTCTAAGGTGGCCCGGGCCCCTCGGGCCCCCTTCTAGATCCGCCACTGGTAACCTCTGTCTGCCTCTTTATCTATGGCCTGTGGATCTCCGTCTCTGTCTGTCTTTGTCTGCTTCGACTTTCACAAAAAAACTCCGCACAACCACCACGTGATTTTACACATAGGCAGGCACATGCACGCAGGATGCATTGGCCTTCTGTGTTTGCTTAGATGCGTAAGTTTTATATATACAACATGCATGCATACAGAACACACATTCAAACATTACATATATTACATACATACACATGCATGTACAATACATACATGCACACATACATACATACATATACAAAAGCATATACACATGCATACGCATACATACACACATACATACCTGCATACATACATACATACATACATACATACACAAAAGCACATGCACACATACATTCACACACAATTATATACACAATGCACATACATATTCACATACACACACATACTTACGTGCGTACGCGAATAAACACGCGTATTCATACGTTCATGCGTGCTATAGTATATACAGTGTCATAGTGTGTGTGTGTGCGTGTGTGTCTGTAGGTGTGTGACTGTGTGTGTGTGTGTGTGCGTGTGTGTGTAGGTGTGTGTGTGTGCGTGTGTGTGTAGGTGTGTGTGTGTGTGTGTGCGATTCACGATTCGTCGTCGGATTTCTTTATAGGCGCCCTCAATAACCGCGAAGCAGGTGTTCGCAAGAAGAGCACAGCGTAGTCTTCAAAATGGTCAACAGGTTATAGTTACCGTCAATAATACATATACATATATACGCACACACGCCATTGGGTGATGCATTGTTGTAGACATATATATTATATATACATATACACGTGTATATATTACTCTGGATATATATTACTACGGATATATATTATTATGACAGGGCAGATGGGCAGATGCTACTACGTACGATCGAGTAGAGAGGCCTACATGCGTGTCGATAGTTTTGGCCTAAATAAAGCAAGTCCACCGCCGCAGATGGTAGGTCCGTCTAGAGCTAGGGACGCGGGGCTGACACGAACAGAGGAGAGGCAGGGAAGGGTACGAGGGGACAGGCGGTCCGGGTCAGAGGTCAGAAGCGTGGACGACTGCTATGGTGTCACTGAATAAACTATTAGCGCCCGTTTGACGACGTCGACAATGAGGAGAAGGACGACGTGGTATAGCGGACAGTTTTAATCTCGCCTGATCGACAGACTATGGTATGGCATCTGTCGCGTGCCCCGTCCAGTCGACATCAACTGTCTCGTGCCATGTCCACCTGCCGTGACCTTAGACATCGCCAGCATCTATCAAAAGCTGATGGCATGCGTCGCATTGACGACGAGAAATGGGTTTCTGCGTATAGGTATGACATTCTGTGGCGCTTTCAAAGTCAGGTATTCAACTGGTGTGGTCAAATTGGGCCGTGCAGATGGGGCCCAATGTGGATGAGCGTGACCCTCTCTTCTTCTTCTAAGAGCTATCCGGGTGTCTAGGCCACCTGCTCTAAGCTCGCGTTCCCCCCCCCGTGCATGCGATTGGGAGGGAAGGTCGTCTGATTCTCTCTTTTGGGCACACGATATGTCTAACTGTTCTTATAGTAGTCTCGTTCAAGTGCCGAGACCGCAGAGAGAGAGAGAGAGGGAGGGAGAGAGACAGAGAGACAGGCAGAGAGAGAGAGAGAGAGAGAGAGAGAGAGAGAGAGAGAGAGAGATAGCAGGTGGCATATTTGGCGGCAGGTGACTCCACTCTGGCATCTGCTGGTGCGTGTGTGTTGATCTCTGACGTGTGTCCCGTAGAATCTCTCACTTTATAATATATACTCAACTATTATAGACTTCGTTTGATTTATTCGCATGCGCATATTTGAAGGGAAAGGCGGATTCGCGCTTTCGTTAAGCAAATATTCACTCTGACAATGGTCCATCATATATGTACACCCCACCCTGTATAATCTGCCTTCTCTTACTCCAACCACTTTAATAATGCTACTACCGTATCGTATACCGCATTGTATTGTACTACATAGCCTCCCGTAGGTAAATTCAACCTGCTTACGCCACGTGGCGTAGTAAATGAGGCGCTTCGGTGTGTTGACTTCGACTCAGCATCACCGCTGTAGTCGGGAGCGCCTCTGAATAGTTCATACTATGGGAGACGCTATAAATGCTCGAATACAATACAATACATGCTAGCTGCAGCTGGCTACATTGGGAGTGCGTCGACCGTGTGTTTGCACGGATCGAGTTCGAGCCCGATGCCTGCCGACACTCAGAGACAAACATCTCAGGTTAGCACATGGGCGTGTGTGGAACAGTGGGATAGTCGATGCCTTGCGTCCGGAGGGTCGAGGGTTCGATTCAGATCCGAGCCACCGAGTGGGGACCTCGAGCAAGTCCTTCGCCTACAGTTTCTCGCTCGTGGCGCTTCGGCGTGAAAACTCCGACACTCCTTCGGGCTGTAGTCGGGACCGCCTCTGAGTAGTAGTGGACTTGAAGGGGCGGTATAGAAATGCGTAAACAAATAAATTAAATAAATAAATAAATAGAAATGCTCTATACTACAATGCATCGCCACCATATAACATATCCTTCCACACCTCTACCACGACTATGACCTCAGGCACCTCCATCGTCGTCGCCACCACGTCTGCAGGTGACAGGAGAGAATAAACCGTATGGCTTAGATAAGGGCGCAGTTTGAGACAATGGATAAAAGTGCAAAGACCGGAAAGAGAGACAATTACTCCATTCTGCTGCTTTCAGTTGAGACTGAGTGTAAAGCAACAGAACTTAACGATAGGAAGTTCTTGGAACTTGAAATCGTCTGTAAAGACCGGTGATGACTAGAAAAGTATATAATTACATGGAATGGTTTCTGTAAAGCCACCACCTGCCATGCGTGGCATCAACCCTGCTGTAGTGTTTCAACGAATCGATCGCGTGAGCTTCTTAACCAAGGCAGTTCATTTGAATTGTCGCTATATACGTCCTATATTCACCTATAAGTTCCACGAGTACGACCGAGCTATCCCAAGTTAGACATATCCTAAATAGACGACCAACTGGAAGGAGACCGCTATCCTCGTACACACAAATTGATACAATGCCTGGGACACATAAATAAATGTGGATTACTGGACCACTCAGATTAGATCATCAGAAGAACCACAGGTGCTTGTATAATATCGACATTAAAGCTGCAGGAGAGAACAGGGTTCCAAAGTCCTGTTTGAATGATGAATTTCAAAGGACGACCTCTAGGTTAGTGTCGAGACATAATAATAATTAAGCAGGACTTTCGAGACAGAATTCTATGAACTTCTATCTATCCACAGAATAACTGGAAAAGTGGGAAGCAGCCAATCGCCGAAAATAGATTCTCCTCCATCTTGAATATTTCTCATCTCCAACACGACTTTGTCAGTGGACGTAAGAAAGGCTAGGACGATGGCGCTACATCATTTCCAACCTCTCATGCAAACATTAGAACTTCTCTTTGCTAACATTATAACATTGTGTCTGTCTCTCCGACTGCTTTCGTCGCTGCCTCTGTCCATCTGTCTTGGCTTGCCTGTATCTGTATGTCTGTTTGTATGTATTTCTTTCCTCTCTCTCTCTCTGGTTCTCTCTTCTTTTTCTATTATCGTCTCTCCCCTATATCTGCCTCTGTATCTGTCTGTGTGTCTGACTGTGTCTGTCTGGCTCTGTGTTTCTTTCTGCTTCTCTGTCTTTCTCTGCTGCTTGTCTTTGTTTCTGCCTGTTTCTGCCTGTCTTTGTTTCTGGCTGTCTGTCTGTCTCTCCCTTACACACTCATTCATTCATCCATATTTACATCGACTCATCCATCCATCCGTTCATCCATCCAACCATCTATCCAATCATCTCTGTCTGTCTATCTCTGCCTCTCCCTCCTCGTGGTGCTTAATTATTCGTGTGATCTAAGTCTAGCTCAGTCTGTTGTAAAGTCGTCGATTACCGATCATTAAATCTGACTTCGAATCGGACCGTAATTAATCAAAACTGCCTCTCACGCCACCTAGCGTCTCCCACCGGAGTTAGGTCGTGACCTTTCGTCATTGCAGGTCATCTCAGTCTCACTCCTCCCGTATACGTTCGCCACAGGTATAGGATTCGATTTACAGGCGGAGGTGCATTCAATTAACTCGTATCAAAGCGCCGCCAACTGATCTTATTAAGCGCCGATTCGACACAGCGCAAGTAGGCAGTGATAGCGGAAGACTGGACGGAAGGGGGTTCCCGATGAGGTTGTGGGTGGGTGGGTGGATCGATGGATGAATGGAGGAGGGAGGCAGCATGGTGTATAATTAACGAAACAAACAACTAACCCATCGCTCTCTATTACACCTATGGGGCCACCATCATCCATCCATCCATTAATCCAACCTTACATACATCCATCAATCCCTCCATCCGTCTATTCATTCATCCAACCATCTATTCCTTCATCCAGACATCTTTCCAGAACGTTTTATAGAGACGGTGTTTGGTGTGGGCACAATGACAGCTAGATGCAGTGACGAAGGCTGACTTGTGGCATACTATTCATTTCCGTTTCGGATGGCATTTTACGGTTTAATGCCGTACACCGTTGGTAATGCCATAATTCTCTTGTCGCATCGCAGTGGACACAGTATACGCTTGCCTTCTTCATAAAGCAACCTATGTTTTCAGTATTTGTGACCGAGGGACAAAGCATCAGAAGGCAGATTATACAGGGCGGGGTGTACATATTGTGGACAGTTAGACATATCGTGTGCCCAAAAGAGAGAATCAGACGAACTTCCCTCCCATCAGATTTTGTCGCCAATTCTGTTTAAAAGCATACTTCTACATGATTTTGCCTAAGAATCGTTCGCTAGATGGCAGTCGTGACCCGCTTTCGCATCAGCCACAGTGGCAATATCAGAATAAAACTGTATTATAACATATTCTCATATACTCATTGTATTCATTTGAATAACATTAGCACAAATTTACAACAGTTTAGCTCTGTGCTCTTTTACGGTTGGTTTGCGTGAAGACTAAACTATCGGCCTATATGTCCAGTTAGCCACGCTGCAATAAGCGTCAGGTACTCAATAAAAAGATCTCATCGTGGCGCGTGTGGCGTTTATAAAGCAATATTTTTCCATCTCCTCTGACCAGTCTTCCCCCCTATTTCAGAAAAATTATACATTGTAAAATGCCCCACCCCCTGTTTTCCACCCGCCCGCTTGGTATAGGGATAGAAGCCCCTGGTCTAGTGGCTAGGATTTGGCGCTCTCACCGCCGCAGCCTGGGTTCGATTCCCCGTCAGAGAGCAAATTTTGCAACGGTCATTCTAAAAGACGCATTTAATGGGAGTACCCGTTGTTGAATGTCTATTTCTATACCACGACCTCTGTTGAACGCGAATGATTATAAGCAACACGCATTGGTCCGACGGGTGGACGTTCACTGGACTTGCCACAACCCTTAGGGTGTCTGCCGAGACTGAGAAAATGTGATTGCCATGCAGGCGTTAACACTGGCGGCCTCCTTTTGCTAGCGGGTCGGTCGATCGTACGTTATCCGTTACACATAATAGGGACGTCGGCGATAAGACTTGATCAGAGCTCTTTGCATCGTAGCTGTGGCTGTCGAGGACCTGGCTGTTGATTAAAACCTTGTTGTATTAAATGATAACAATGACGTCGTCGTGGGCCATTAAGCTAATCAGATTAGATGTGTGCTAATTGTTTGTCGAGATAAATTCCCAGCTACACGTCAACGAAGAATGTTCAGTGTCTGTCGCTGTTTTCGCGTTCTTATCTTATCTGGAGACGACTTCTGTAGCGCCTTCAGTTGTCCTTTTCGGCAGAATCAGAAGAACAGACCCACGACTACTTGAACAGACTCATCTAACACTAGCTGCAGACAACCACTGACGATTGTTGTTTTTCTTCTGCCAGTGACGCTAGTATAGTTGGCGGGTATAGCTATGGGGCACATGTGAGGGCCGCGCTTTAGTCATAAGTCAATTATTTCAGATTCAATGACTATATAGAGCTACATAATGTCCCCATCAAAGTGTGGAACCCTGGTAAACTAATTAACTGAGCTTTAACCTTGTACATATGTATAAGATGTATACTACTGCATGTATAGTTACTGGCTAACCAGTGAAGCATTTGGTTCATATATTATAGGCCTATACGCTGCCACAGAAGAAAAACGATTAAAATCAACCCCATCTAAAACGTTTTGCTTAGCGCCAACGCCTGTGATCAAAATGTCCAATTGCTGCAGCTCAGTGAAAGGCAAGGCAAACATTTAGGCCTATAATTATAGAATTGTCAATCATATGTTACATATTACATAATTACATTACATTGGGCATTAGGGGTGAGGGTCCCTATGATTAGGTTTCTTGAAGTGGCTCCGACCGCGCTATACAGGCTGACATATTTCCCGAAATACGAACGAATTATACAGATTCTCAGAAGCTTGTACAAATTAAAATTTTGACACCGTGTATGGTAAGATACGAGTTACAGCTAAGCAATTGCCTACATTACAGTACAGCTCTCTTTGTATACGTGTACGTGTATACTTTGAAGTCAGATATTCGACTCCAAGAAGCATATATACCAGAGAACTTGAATTTCCTTAGTTAGTCATCTGCCAACATTATGAGTAGGATCTATAGATGCACCTTCTGCATAAAACTCACAGTATAAATCATGGCTATTATTTTACACACTAAAGAATCACTTTCAGATAATTGGGGCAAATGATTGATGAAGCATTCAACTGCAACCATGCAGCCACAATATTTAAAGAAAGACCTAACTCCTCTATGTTATCAGTCACTTATCACTATTCAAAGGTCATCTGAGGGCAAACGGACATAACCAAGCTGGACAATTCCCCGGACATAAACTCCCTCCACACATGCATAAGCTTAGTTTTGCATATATACATATACAATACATACATTCTGAGATTAACATCTCGGGCTAGCACATGGGGCGTGTGTGGAGCAATGGGATAGTCGATGCCTTGCGTCCGAACTCCGAAGGGTCGCTGGTTTATTTCAGACCCGAGCCACCACGTAGGGACCTTGAGCAAGTCCTTCACCTACAGTTGCTCGTGGCGCTTCGGCGTGAAAACTCCGATGCTCCATCGGGCTGTAGTCGGGACCGCTTCTGAGTAGTAGTGGACTTGAAGGGGCGGTATAGAAATGAGTAAGTAAATACAGACATCATCGCGGATATGCCAATATATTTTTCACCAGATATACTTTTCATCCAAATTATGTGAGTTTGGTATACAATACATGAGACATAGGCCTAATGTATATTTCTTCCTACCCGAAACAATCTCGTTTTCTCATCTACATGTATTTTTAGAAAAGTCACCAACTTTTAAAATTCGAGTTAAATTCAACATTGTACAGATATAATTCTGAGCATAATTCTGAGCATTTATTTACTCTTATTATCTAGGCCTACATAATTTTGTGGCAAAGATGAAGTGATTATCTGCTATCTTCTCATAATATAATAAGGAGACAAAGATGTTTCGTAGGCTATTCAGTGAGTGAGTGATGAGGAAATGTGTTACACTTTCATGCAGAAAACACCGAATTATGGAGCCTCTAAGTAGCCACTAAGAAACAGCAAAGTCATTGCTTGTAATATTTATTACTTCTAATGAATACACATGTTAAAATTGTTTTAAAATCTTCTTATGATATTAACAGACTTGCGAACTCGTCAAACGAAAATTGACAATATAGGCCTACATCGATTCGCTAGGAGAGCATCATCTTACTATAGGCCTAATGCTAGCATTTCTCATGGGATATACTGAATTGACAGACATATTCAAAGTCGTATTCTACTGGATTTCATTAAATTTAAATTGCAAATTGATTTGTTATTTCTTTTGATAAATACATTACGCCCATGTCGCCCAAATTGTTTTTAAACCGTCTTATCACCGAATTGAGCTGTGTGGACTGAATTGACAGACAAAAAAGCCTTTTCTAGCCAGCGTTATTTAATTTCGTTATTAGGCCCTAAACGAAACGAAAACGAAAACTAAAAAATATTGTGAACTGAAACTAAATAAGAACGAAAAGATTTGTCGCAGAACGAATAAAATGAAAATGATGTTCATATCAGGGCTTTTTAGCGTGCAGTTGTACACAAATGTGCAATTCTAAATCAAATTTGTGCAGTTGTAAAAGCTGTTTGTGCAGTTCGGATATAGTAAGAGAGACAAAATTGTACATTTGGCATCAAATTATCAAAATTGCGTTGAATTATGGGGCTCCGCCCAGACCCCGCTGAATCGATGTCGCTTAAGAGGATGTGCAGCACTAAGTCTTAGTCAAAAACCTTTGTGTTCGTTTTTAACCCCATTTATGGTTGGAAGTAAGCCTAAATAAGGGCCGAAAATTCACTTCATTTGGCATCAGACAATCAAAGTTTCGCTGGCTTCTGGGTCTCTGCCCCAGACCCCGCTAGGTCGATATCTCTTAAGAGGCTATGCAGCACTAATGGAAGACTTTGTGGGGGTCGTATGTGATCCCAGTTGTAGTCGGAGGGTTAAGGGTAATCATTGAAAATTGGAAGTAAATAAGGGCCCAAAATGCACTCCCATTGGCATCCAATTATCAAACAAAATTGGACCCCTAGTCGTTAGGGGCTAGGATTGTGCAGTTGTAAAAATTCTTTTAAAAAACCCTGGTTGATATCTTCAAATCATCTTTAACGAAAACTGTTGAAAAATGCAAGTCCATTTCTCGAGAATTTTCGGCGGCAACGCAGCAAAACGGTGGACATCATTAATCATTATAGTCACCTATAGACGCAAGCAGGATGTCAAAGTCTTTCGAAATGTGAACAGTGAACATTTTGTTAAGCCAAATAACATTTCGCTATAGAATAGGCTGGGATGGAACTGATTGATTTCTTGATATATACGACGAGTCACTGCATGATGAATATAGGCTTACAGTTGTTTCACCGTATAGTTTATACTTATTTACTTGCCTATAGAACCAAAACTAGAACTAAAATGATTTGATGAATCGAAACTAAACTAAAGCTAAAATGATTTTCAAAACTAAACTATATATATAGAATTGAACTGAAATGATTTTACTCTATACTATTTAGAGCTAATTACAAAAATTTCACACCCATCACCACAGAAGGGCAATGATTATGGCGCTTTGGCGTGTAAACTCCGACACACCTCCGGGCTGTAGTCGGGACCGCTTCTGAGTAGTAGGAGACTTGAAGGGGCGGTATAGAAATGTGTTAATAAGTAAGTAAGTAAGAATAGTAAAAATAAAATCAGATGACCATTATAAGAGTGAAAATACGAAACCTAATAATCAATGTTGGAAACTAGCGATAATGCCAAACCTATAATTATAGGCCTAGTAATCAATGTTGGAAACTAACGAAAAGTAGGCTAAAGCCAATACAGATCAGGTAAAACGTGTATAAGGTCCCGTTTGAAAGCCATCTGGCTGAATAAGTATAGAAAATAGTATTACTTTAGCATTTGAGATCTCATGCTTTATTGTACAGCTGCAGTTCCACTACTTTTACAAAGTATAAATTTAAGTAATGCTTCGCCCTAATTGCTTAAAAGTATTTTAACTATTGAATCGTTATGCAATATACATGTTATTACTCACAGTGTTCACTTCCTTCGATCAACTGACTCCATCCAGTCCAGACGCATTCAATTGGTTTGAAAACTCACTGAATGCAGGTATATATATCTATCTATTATGTGGCCACATATATACATAGTACATAGGCTGGTGAAGAGAGGAGAGGGAGAGGAGAGGATATTTATCAGCCTGTGGTATAACCGAGGCCTATAGATCTAGATATATACAGGATTTGTATGGATGTGCAATTGTGCATGCATATATAGCTCATTTAGGATACATATGCACATATAGTATAAGTATGCATTGTATATGTATACACGGTGTTTATTAAAAAATGATCCCCCTAGGTTTTCTACTAGTATTTCCGTCAAAAGTGGGAATACTTTAATAAAATTTTACAAACTGAAAGGCAATTCATATTTACCTATAACTGCCAAATGTCACCAATATATTCCAGACAGAGCAAAAAGTATTCAACTTTTAGTGACGTTACCCACTGTTTTTGATGATTCAAATAACGTTTAATAGTTTCTTGCTAACACTTTCGACAATAATAAAACTCATTTAATGAAATTATCGAGGCCTGAAGGCAATTCATATTTACACATAATGACCAAATTTTATTAAAGTATTTCAAATGCAACAAAAGTTACAGCAGTTTTAGTGAGGCCACCCACTGTATTCTGATAATTCGATAAAGTGTAACGCAACAAACTTTACAAGAAAAAGTGTCGTATAATTTGGTCGTTAGATGTAAATATGAATTATCTTTAAGCCTGTAAAACTTCATTAAAGGAGTTTTATTTTTGTCAAAAATATTAGCAAAAATCTGTTAAACGCTTTTAAAATGGTCAAAAAACAGTGGGTGACTTCACTAATAGTTGAATAACTTTTGCTCTGTCTGGAATATATTGGTGAAATTTGGCAGTTATATGTAAATATGAATTGCCTTTCAGTCTGTAAACTTTTATTGAAGAATTCCCACTTTTAACAAAAATATTGTTAAAAGACGTAGGGGGATCATTTTTTAAAATAAACACCTTGTACATATAACCTTGTACATAAACATATAACTGCCAAATTTCCCCAATATATTCCAGACAGAGCAAAAGTTATTCAACTGTTATATATGTATATATGTCGTAATCATATACATGCATGCACTAATTACGGAAATTGTTACTTCTGATTGCTAGATTCGACATGGAGCTCAGGCATTAACAAACGTACATATATATACATAATCCTATACACACATATACTAGCACAGATACCGACACAAAGAAACAAGCATAGTCTTAAACTGCCTATACAGCCCTACATACACGAAGTCCGTAATACACTCATTACACAATTTCATGGCCTCTGCAGTAGGCCTACAGTATACAGGATTGCAGGGAGTCAATTCAGGAACTTCCACATAATTGATGCATCGTATTTCCCAGACTTAAAACCACTGCATATATATATCAAACTAATGACCTGGTCCTATGTTGACCGATCCCTTTATATATAGCCACCATCTGTGAATCTAAATATAGGCTATACACACATATATATACTGCAGGTGGTATGATAAATACACTCACGTGGAGCCAGTAGTTCTAAGGAGAGAGACCACCTGTGAATATGAGATGTGGAAATTGAGCTTGATTAGGTTGGACCAGCATTAAATCAAACAGTAGGCTATACAAATAAGTTCTAATATTATACAATGTCAAGTTTATACAAAAACACCCTACAGTGCATAGGCATATCGTATATAGGCCTAATATATATATATATATATATAGCTCAATAGTTCTTTAATTTAATTCTATTATGCTGATTTTAAGCAGCAATTAAACTTATGAAAAGTGTTTGTATACGGAAGCGGCCATAATATACACCGTGTCTAAAAAAACTGTGCAAAACTATTTTTGTCCTTCGTCAAATTTAAATCAATTTTGATAACTGTTGGTAGGTAGGTGGCAAAATAGCCGAAATTTTATACCATATTAATAATGTCCACTTCACCTGACTCATATATAACCGCACTACCTTGTCAAACACAATTTTGCCATTTTTTTATAAATACAAAAAATGATTTCCCTATGCTTTAATATTTTTAATGGCAGTTCACAGACTTATAGGTAATTCATATTTACATGTGAGAGCCAATTTTTATCGGAATATTTCAAACGCAACAAAAGTTACAGAACTTTTAGCAAGCCCATTTCCCGTATTCTGATGAATCAGAAAAGTGGAGTACAGCAAACGTTACAAAGCATGTGGTGTAACTTTTGTTGTGTTTGAAATATTTTGATATAATTTGGTCTTTGTGTGTAGATATGAATTACCTTTCAGTCTGTGAAATGTCAGTAGAAATCTTAGCGTCTGGCGGAATGATTATATCAGAAAACTGTTAAACGTTATCTCAAATTAAATAAAACAGTGGATGACGTCACTAAAAGTTCAATAACCTTTGTTCTGTCTGACAGATTCATGTAAATATGAAGTGCCTTTAGGCCAGTTAAATGTTTTACATATGCCTACTTTCGACCAAAATATCAACAAAATACCTACTGGCCCATAGGGGGATCTTTTTTTTGTAAAATCACCCTGTATATATAAAATTGAAAAAAATTGTGTTTAACAAGGTAGTGCGGTTATACGAGTCAGGTGAGGTGGAAAATGTTTACATGGTATAAAATTTCAGCCATTGTGCCACCTATACCTACCAAAACTTATTATTTTTTTAAATTTGATGAAGTTCTGACCAAAACAGTTTTGCACAGTATTTTTTAGACACTGTGTAGTACGGAATATATATAAGATTTATACATAATACGTGCATATATATACACACATAATATATCTATTATACAAAGTCTGCAGTTGTGAAACCTGAGAAGGCTTCTATAGGATTGTTGCATCCTGTGGTATGCCGCCGAGACGCTTTTACAAACCGCCAGAAAATCAATTAGCATGCATGTTGATTCACGATTATTGTAAGAACAGCGCAGAGTGTTGCATCTAATAAAGCATCGACTGGAGGCGTTACAAAGAGATACAGCACACGATATACAAACCGACACAACGTGATACGTCCGGGAGATACAATGATGCAGGGCTCGAGCTGCATGATGTCTCCCTGTGATGACTATATGCTCTTAAGCCATAGGGGCAATGAGCAATGAGCAATTAAGCAATGTCTTTGAGTCACAATATTTCTCAGCACGATCGATTAATGCTCACATTGCTCAGCCTCCATAGTGGTATTTATTATAAATCCATAATTATAGTACTACTACGAATACTACTATTAGTCTAATAATACCGGTAACTAGATCGATAATCGTAATAATAATAAATAATAATAATGTCGTTGTCTTGGGAGTATACCCGTGCCTTCAGGGTATAAGCTTACAGGCCTGTATACCCTCGAACAACCAGGCTTTGACGAGTGATAGGTTGTTCCACCTCAAAGCCTTCAGTTTCAAATGCCTGAGGGAAGGAAATTATTTATCTCAAGCTTACATCACAGAACTACACGAGGTGCAAAAACATTAATAATAATAATTGTTCGTGACCTCGATCATATTCATGCGTTGCAAGAGCCTGCTACTTCCATCTTCGCCGAATACGACAAGTGAAGCGCTGTCTCAATGAAACCTGCCTCCGTGTCCTGATCCAAGCCCTCGTCATATCTCGGCTCGACTACTGCAACTCAGTTCTAACCGGTCTGCCCTCATCAACTCTACAGCCTCTATCATCGGTTCTACACGCGGCTGCTCGACTGGTGAAAGA
>JAQFXW010001242.1:0-15408 GCA_034693945.1 Dendrobaena attemsi | reverse complement strand
ATATATGTAATTATATTTTTTATTTATTTATAAATATTTTTTATTTATTTATAAATATATATAAATATATATTTATTCCATATGGAATCTCGAAATATTTTAATATCGGTGAAGCGTCAAAACACTGACATAATTATAATAAATTAATAATACTCAAAAATAAAATACGCGTATGGTACGCGTATTTTATTTTTTGAAAGGTACGCGCGTATGATACGCGTACCTTATATAAGGTACGCGTACCCATCGAGCTATGCATGTTCCCGTCACAAGCAGCCCACATGGGTCCCTGGAATCAGTGGAATGCCCTGAGAGTTGGAAATACTGGCATGCAGAGGTGAATTTACTTCATAAAGAAATACGAGCAAGCTCGGACCCGCGGGCATGGGCAGCAATCCCAGGAAGTCGAGGGGGACAAATCCCCGCCTTTGACAGTAAGGAGACGCACTGATTCATCGTCAATATCCAAAACAAGAATAACATTTTTGCCCATTACTATCATTCTGTTTACATTGTTTCGCTCTATTGTAATTGTGCTATAAATTGTTTTATCCCTAGCGCTGCTACAGATTCATTTGTAATTATTGAGAATATAAAATAGCTCTATAATTTCTACTTTAGTAGGCCTAATAATTGTTGTCTCAGAAATATCCCTTATTAATTGACATGCCCTTAAAAAGTACCCACGGGTCCTGCATTCCTCGTGCTTTTAATTACACTTTCTGAGCAGAATAAACTATCAAAAACATTTTGCCAATACTTTTCAACATGTTCATCCGGGCCATAGGTTTCTCCCACCTGTCAGAAAATTGGTCTCACGGCCTCAGCTTGTGGTACCACGCTTTATAAGGTCTTACAGCAATCCATTTTTTATTGTTGATAAAGTTTATCAACATTTTATCAACAATAAGAAATGAATTTTGAGCTATTGTATACACGAAGTGACAATTGGTCACAGGTCGAGCGCGATTGCGTGATTTGATTTCCTCTCTGCATGAGCAGCCCTATTTGAGATTCATCCATCTTCATTTGTAAATTAACATGATTTGTTATCTGCTGTTAGTCTTTTCTTAATTTTGATGTACTGTCTTATGTGTTGTTTGTTTATTTAAACAGATTGAATTGAATTGAATTGAATTGCAAGACTGTAACTTATTTTGTGCTATAAGTCAAAAATGTAGTTTTTCAACAGAGTGGTTGATTAATTTGCTATGTAGGCCTATCACCATTATTCTGAAACTTCTAAGTTTGAAATAGGACTAAAAGCTTTAAGCAAGACAAAATAGGTGCAAATATTTTAAACCTTTGACTTAGGCTACACGACGTACACGTGCTTCCGACAACAGACAAGACCGTATAGTATAGGCCAGCGCTTCTCAACCTGTAGTCGTCTGCGGACCACTGGTGGTCGGCGAGCATGTGCCAGGTGGTCCGCGAGCAGGTTGTAGAAACAGAAAATGTTTTTAAAAATCATTTAAGTGAACGTTTTATGTTTCTTTGCATTTGAGAGGCAACGAAAATGCGTGAAAATGTCGATATTGACTATTGAAAACGTCTGAAAACTAGAAAATGCAGTTGGGGGCGTAAATAGGAAAGAAATTTCGAAATTTGGGCTAATGACAAAAAAGGTCATCAGCTCTGTTGGGGTGGTGCCCGACGCCGGCGAAAACTTTCTAAGTGGTCCGTGAGTCCCAAAAGGTTGAGAACCATTGGTATAGGCGTCTGCAGACATAGGTGGAGGACTAAAGGTATGGCCCATACATAAGAAGTGGACTAGGCCTATATTAAATGTATATCGCGAGATAGTGGGCACCACTGGGCAGCCCGAAGTGGAGGGGCCATGTCAGTCTCACATGTGTTGGGTCAGGACAGTCCCTATAACCTCTCGGCGGCGTTGTTTCATCTCAGCCACTTCTAATCATCTCCATCCGTCGCTTCCTTTCTTCTTTTCTGTTCGATGAGGTTGATCACTCATTGCAAGTAATCAAAGCACGACACTAGTCTGCATAGGCCTATATCCGTGATATCGATCCAACAAATCAAATGCACCAGGATAGCTTAGCTGGAGCTTCTGTTGGCGCGTATGTACCGTTCGTGCCGGGCCATTTACAGGCATCATCAACCGCGAAATTGAGAGCCAACAGTCAGTCTTCAGTCAACGAAGAGCGAGTTCACGACATCGACGAGATGGTGAGGGGAACACAGCACACACGAGTCTCTCTCTCTCTGTCTGCACTGCATTGCAACCGATCGAAGAGTCGGTGGCTCGTCCTCATCTTACCAGATTGCACATTCACAGCAATCCTAACCCTCCCCCACCACCACCAATATCGGTTAAAGGCTGCAGATCAGAGTCTTTGAAGCAAACGAACCTTGAAACCTACGGAACAGATAGACGAGGACGACTCCTCAGTCATCGATGTGGGTGATTTCTTAGCGAGAGTGCCTTTTTTATGGGCGGGTGTTTAATGGGTCCGCTGGGCATTCGGTAATGAGCTCCAGTAGGCGACGGAAACCATTCGAACCAATTTCATTCTGCGTGAATGGCTGCATGTACTGGCGACACACACACACACACACACGCACACACGCACATTGGCATACACATTCAAGAATGCAGAGCATGCCTAAGGCCGACCGTGACGTAGTGTGGTCTCCGAAAGTCCTAATTTGTTCCTCAATATAGATCGCGAATCTTTACATCAGCACTCTAAACAGCTATGCAAATATTAGTGTATATTATATTTGTAGCCCAATTTTAGTTACTCTCTGTCATTTCTGGTGACAATATTAAAGACAATTGCAACAAATTACAGGTATATGCCTACACAATTCTGCTGTTTGTTTATCTCTTCTCATTATCCGGTTAGGTAGAACATTAAATAAATGTTGGGTTTGGTAGTCTACAATGGCATATCACCGGCAGCTTGTTTCAGTCTTTCAGACATGCAAATAACGGACTGTATAGCTCGGTCCATACACAGAAAGTACTTGGCATGCGTGGCATCCATTCAAACGTACCGTGGTGATATCATAGAAGGAAGTTATTACGATATTATCGCTGAAGAAGACAGCAGCAAAAGTCCTTTCTGGTATTTATAAAAAATCTTTGCAGCACGTTTTCAGGTATTTTAGCGGAACATTTAAGGGCAGTGTATCAACAGACTACACACACATATTCCAGAAATATTAGTAAGTAAGCCTCCTAATAATAATAATAATATCAAAGATGTCGAGTCGCACGTGACACCACTTACAGTTGGTCGGTCTCTGTCAATCAGGTCGCTAGGTTTTGTTTGATAGCTGCAGCAAATTTCATCAGTAACTTTGAAGTTGTTTGGCGGACGGTTAATTCGATCGAGTGGAAAGTTGATTGACAGCTGCTGCGGACGCAGACGAAGAAGTCGTTGGAAAGAGAGGAACTGACGAAGAAGCATCGGAGGAACACGCTGTCTCTATACATCTCGGCCGATGAATGTAGATGGCTCTCTCGAGTGAGATCGGACGAAGAAGGGGCGCGGAAGAGAGAGAGAAGCTCTGCGTTTTGTTCGGAATTAGGAGGAGAAGATTCGATTTACTGCAATTTATATCAACCCGAATTCCCCGAGAACAATCAAGAACTCTCTGAACCAGCCTAAAAAAAAGATAGGCCTATGCGGTCTGCAGTAGCGGTTGCTGTTGATATTCTAGGTTCAACTGGCCAGATGTGCTGCTGTCAGAAAATGAAGGAATAAACTACATGTAGGAGCATTAACAGTATAGGAAAGATCGATCATCGTCAGCCTGGTGTTTATTTGGGAGGGGGTATATCGTGACATAGGCTATAGGTTGCTTATAGACTTACTTATAAAACTTCATGAACTCTTTCACAGACGTGTTCAAAGCAGAGCTGAAATTAAAATAGGTCAATATTAATCGTTTGAGTTATACGGCAGCTAAGCTTTGACGAAATAATTAACTAAGTTAAGCCTTCTGTATCGTTAATGTACATGTCAATTAAATAAGGACCAGTAGTTAGGCATAGGCTTACACGCGAAGAAGGGGCGCGGAAGAGAGACGCTTCTTCATTAGACATATAGCCATTTAGTTCTAATCCGGTTTAAGCAACAGAGGTAGACTATTATAGGCGACTGAAGATAAAGACCAAAAATTAGGCACAATGCTTCTCTGCGAAATGAATGAATATAATGATATCAGTAGATTTGTTCGTTGTGGGATTATATACCTCACCGCAATCAGTAGTATACTGGGTCAGCGACTTTGCGTCTAAGGCCTACGCATGAATTTACCCAGCGACCAACATAGCGTTGTGCCCGGGTCCATTGGTGTAGCTCAGTACAGTTCAACAACAGGATGGATAATTATTTGCAACAGGAATCTCCAAGGATCATTGAACGATCTTACAAAGTGTACAACAGCAGGAAAATCACGCCGACTAATAGATGTCGGTATAATAGGCCAATATATTAAGGCATCAAACAGACGAAGGCCGAAAGAATCGGCAACAGGTTCTCAAGGAATAGATATATATATATATATATATATATATATGAGTATGCAAAGAGGCAGAGGCGATTGCTCTGCTCACGGAGGAGTCTGGATTTCCGAAATCTACCATAGGCCTACAAGTCAACATCGGGGACGTAGTCGCATTTCTCATTTTCTCTAGCGTAGGCAAACAGATCGACAATTGGTCTCTCGTTAATTCCTGCCCACAGAGCGGGTTGGAGGCAACCCCCTTGGATGCAGAGGATCGAACGGTGGGGTTGAGTTGCACTCCCTCATCTCTCTCACTGAAGACACAATCTCCAAATAGCGATGCACGGGTCTATTGATATTCAGTCGCTGTCTCTATACAACGCATGTCTAGCTTATTCAATCCGAACCGTTCTATATGCGGAGCCGCCGCCGCTGTTTGCGAGCATACAAGAAGCAGTGGTGCAGTGAGAGATCAACTAAAGAAACTTCAATTATAGATTCCTCTATGCAAGGCACAAAGTCATCAAGAACGAGGGAAGGATATTTACACCGTGAGGCATAAAAAGGAAGCCCTTAGAAAAAACGTTCTAACTCGTACAAGAATTGATCAAAACAGATGCAATTTATGCAAAAAAAAGTAATAGAAAGACATTTCACTCGTGGAAGACTTTGTACCAGAAATTCGACAATTCTCAGAATTTTACATTTTCCAGCAAGATAGTGCTCCAGCGCACAGAGCTCGAGAAACGGTTGCACTTATGACGAATGTAACTTCTGATTTTATCATTCTTACACTCTGGTACCTAACAGCCCAGATCTGAATCCTGTTGATGATAAAATATGAGGATGCATGCAGGAAATGGTTTACAAAACAAAAGTCCGTGATGTTGAGGATCTTCGTAAACGAATCATGCAAGCTTCGAACGATCTGGACCAAAGAATTATTGACTCGGCGGTGCGTGAATGGCGCAAGCGACTTCGCGCATGCGCAGAAGCTAAAGGCTGACCGTTTGAATACAAACTTTAATTTTTTACATTGCCTATTATTTAGCTATAACTTTCATAAATTTCATTGACATTATTTGAATATTGTTAAAATAACAACGACTTTTCTCAGAGCTTCCTTTTTATGCCTCACGGTGTATACATAGAATGTATATGTAGAATGTTCACAGAGTCACATATCTCTACACAACAATTCGCACAGCAAAGGGCAGAGTTTACTGCGACAATAACTGAAATGTAAATTTATGCCGGCTGGAAATCTGCATGAATATCAAAAGTATGTCAGGAAACGATGGAAATATACCAAAAAGATTTATTTTGCCTATCTATAAAGTGAACAAATACGGTCAGATGCAGTAGTCGTATAATTAGTCTTGGCCTACTTATAAGCCAAGACGTATTCGACTCACATCCAAATTCCGGAGTACAGGATCTGATTAATCCCAATTCCCAAAGGAGAAAAGCAAGTATGGAGCAGGCGAGCAGCAGTGGTCGATTTGAACAAGGACCACAAAATAGTATGAGAAGTGAGGGACAGAGAGAGTCTAGATAGACAAACAGACAGACAGACAGACAGACAGACAGTGTCAACTCGATGCTGGCTAAGCATATAAGCTCCAGAGGTCGAAAAGTGGTGTTTTTCAGTGTTTGTTTACTTTGATTTTTGAGTAAAAGTACCCCAAAAATCAAGAAAGTTGCAAGTTGGTTTTCTGGGTTTTTTTAAATTCTAATTTGTGAAAGTTAGTTTCTTAATATCGATTCAATTAAGGAATTAACTTACAATCTAGGGGTAGGCCTAACCAGGGCACGGCTCATAAACAAATAGAATCTAACAATAATAATTGCCTTGCAGAAGAATCTCCATGGAAACCCTCAGACAGATTGTCTGATTTACAACAGACACGTGCATATATGGTATTTTATGCGAGAGTCTATCAGAAGGCATTTGTATAGCGCCAATCTAATTTTCACAGAGGATATTAAGCAACAAATAACACATTCCGCCTCCTGTGAAGAAAGTCGCTTAATTCGCATGTACTAGGCCTATATCAGTTAATTCAAGCAGAGTGGCTATATACATGTATGCCACTCCTATCAATAACTATGTTCTCCGTCTCAGCTGCGCTTCGGCCATCACACAAACAAGTATACAGTATGACGCAGAGAACATCACAGGCGGAATGTTTTAAAGCCAGGATCAGTCGTCCGAATTTAAGCCTTAAAGGTTTAAATTAGGCTTTTAAATGATGCGTCTGAGGTGTATTTAAGAGGTGTTACATTTAAGGGTTCAAACCATCAAATGCCACAGTGCTTGCAATGCAAATGTTTATTTTTAAACATTTTAAAGAGAAATTATACTATTATGTTTTGATAAAATTTTTGAACATTTCTGATCACACTCAGAAAATCTCCCCCGGTTCCCCCCCACTAGAAATTTCTAGCTACGCCTCTGTGGCATTAGTTAAATTGCTGTAAGACAGTGGCATAATTATGATGAAGGTCCGGCGCTCATCTGACGAACTGTTGCCCAATACCCCAACCTCTTGCAGTCTCACTGCTCAGTTAATAACATGACTACAGCACTCCTTATCTCCTAGGGAGAAATACTACTAAATTGTGCTGCACGTTTTAGCTTACTATAGCTATGTCTAGTTCTAAATAATACAGCACTAGCCATTGTGTTATATATTCATATATTCCATATAATTATTTACAGGCAGGATGATATGATGTGTTAGTAGCACTGTAGGCTAGACTATAAATAGACTCTCGCGCCAAAATTACCCCCTGAATTGTTAAGGAAGCATGCACCACCACATTAAGAACTTGTGACGTGTTTGTATTCGTCTTTGTCAACAGTTTGTATGATCATCTATCTTTCACTGCTTGACATTTATTCCGTTCAATCACTTAGAAAACCCGGCGTCCAATTGCGAATTGCGTAGTAGGCTACACACTTTGCAACAATCAATCGTAAATGACACACCCACCGAAACCAGTTCACTGGTCAGTGTTTGACATTTAGACTGGCTTTCAATAATAGCAGCCAATTGCAATATTATTGATTTGTCAAGCCTTTTCGTATTTCTGCAACACCAAAGACGCCGATCCATTGAGCTCTTTTCGTTAAATTAAAATCACATAAATGCTGGATTAATATCAATCGTGAGGATAACAACTATCCTGCTAGCATATAGGCCTGCTAGGTAGCAGACAGACTGCCGTAGATTTGATATTTAGCGTCTTAATAGAATCTGCTTTCAACGACGAAGAATACTGATTACCAAACAGTCGACTTATAGACTTATACCATCATCCTATGGGTGGGGGGAATCTTCTTTCAATGAGTCACGTGACCCATCGTGATTTCATAAGGGCATAGAAATGTGTTTAATTGAAACGCCGTCTACATTACGACGATAGATTATCCATTAAAAATAAACACTATAGGCCCTATACGACCTAAACCACTCAATAGGTCTTTACAAAGCTGCAGCACAGCAGGAGACGTTATATATTAAATATGCCTATACACGTACGTCATCCTAATAGCTATACGTGCATGTATAATTGCATGCGCTGTGTGTGTGTGTGTGTGTGTGTAGGTGGGCGTAGGCGTATGGGTTGGTGTGTGTCCTAAATAGGTATTAGTGCACGTGTGTGTTTGTTTTTCCATAACGGCCAAACACTCCAGATCTGAGCTTAGTGTAGGGGCCTATCAGAGAAAGTCCCTGGGTTCAGACGCAACTCCAGAGAGAGGCAACCGTTCCAGACCGCTTCGTGGCCCTACCACAAAAAACTCTCGATTATGCCTGGTAGACCTACATGTAGCAATGCGGGCGAATGTGATAAATGCCCCTCTCTCAGAGGAATAGGCGACCTCTGATACTCGTCGCACTCCAGTCCTTCATAGATCTCGCAGGAAGGGCCTTCTATCCCTACACCAAGCGGACGCAACTTGCGCCCAGTGGAAAACATGGGGGAACATTTTATAATGTATAATCTTCAGTTTGGTTTGGCCGTACTGCAGGAGTGTTCCAGTTCTTAGGCCATTAGTTAACTTGAACCCGCTGTTAAGTCAACCCGCGCGTCGTGCTATGCGGGCCGTATTTCATATAACCTGTCTGTAAACATGTTGCGGCCTGTCAATGTGAATTAAATAAACGAATATATGTTTTTTCAGAAATAGGGGAGAAAGATTGGTCGAGAAATGGAAGAAAATTTTTCTGGGGGAAAGTGGAAGATCATCAGTTTTTGAGCCCGGCTGCTTCAGTTGTTCTGTCGTCATTAGATAAACATGGCTGACAAAACCAGTCAATCAACCGATGTCCGGATGTCTTCCGTCGTCAACGATAAATCAATGACTGGCTTCTGTGAAGTAGAATTATACTCCGAACCGATTCGGAGGTTGGGAATGGCCTGGATCATTTCCAGTTCGTGTCATTTCCAGATTACAAGACCCTGTCTTCGTGTCTTATTGTCCTTCTTCTCTTTTAAATGTGAAAGGATTATTTATGGAAAATCATGACAGGTTCAACAAAAATCAAGCATTATTTTGCCTTTGAAGAATATTCCATTTTTATTTTCTTTGATCTGACTATTCTATTCTATTCATAGATTTATAAAGCGCTTCTTTCAGTACAACCTAATCAGAGTGCGTTTGACCCCGTGAGAAAAGATAAGTTTTAAGACGGCGGGCAGAAATAGTAGTACTGCCAGTTAAGATCGCAGAACGAGTCAATGGAGGAAGGTCATCCCACAGCAATGGACCAACAGATGCATAGGCAAAATGTTGGGAAGTAGCCATTCGAGAACGAGGCACCATAAGATCAAAACGGCCTAGAGAACGGAGTGGGCGATCAGAGGTAGCTGAAATAGGATGCTGAATCAGGACACAGAGGTAGCTCGTAGCTTGACCCAAAACAGCTCTGTAGGTAAGAGAATGAATTTTAAACTGAATACAGGTAGAACCATGGTGGTGAAAGTCGAAGAAGGAACGCGAGGAACGACCAAGAAGACCGGCAATGGCCGCCACAGTTTCTTTGGTTTACCTGATTTCTTGTTACCAGGTCTTCCCAGTAAGCCGGGACCGCCTTTGAGTAGTAGCAGACTTGAAGGGGGGTTATAGAAATGCGTAAATATATAAATAAATAAAAAAGAATGATTCAGCTTCGAACTAAGAAGGGGTCTAAATCATGTAGAACACGTCGGACGATGGATTCAAGAAGAACGTTCAATAGAGACATCTAACGAATGAAATTTAGCTGACTCAATTTACCATTATACCAGTAAAGTGACTAGAAATAGGGCTATCAAGTGAACCACGAGCGGTTGGTTCTACTCTCTATTTTGGGAAGTTCCAAGATCATGTTGAAAAATTTCAAGATCGTACTAAAAGTCCATGAACGACCTTAATTACGCGATTAAGTTCTCAATTTCAGCACTTGAATTAGTGATTTCTAATAATTTAAATAAATGGTGTTGTTCACAAATTGTTAGTAATGTTTGAGGAAGTGCAAAAATTCGACTTTAGTCTGGTTAAGTGCGCAATAGGCTACTTCAATGATGACACGTTGGCCTATACAGGTGATACAAAGTGCAGCTAAGCTTACAAAGATTCAACTAGAGTTGAAGAGGGTTTCAAAACATGCATGGTTATAGTTCACGGGCTTCTGCAATTATAGACTGCATAATGTTCTTCAAATTTAATTAATTCTACAGATAAAAAAGATAGGTTGGTAATCTTACTTCTGTTTCGAATTGTCTGAAACAATAAGACAAAAACACCGTCAATTTATTAAATTAAAGCGTAAACAAGCACGTAAACATCATACAAACAATTAAATTTTATCGAAAATGAAGAAACGAATATCATTAGCCAGATGATTCTATGAGTGAAGTTTTAGCAATATTTCTTTTTCTTATCCTCGGCATATGAGAAGTGTTATCCAGAGCTCTCACTCATCTCATCTCTCCATCAACACTTTTGCCAGTGTAGGGCCTACTACAAGCAGTGAATTGCTATGGCACCCTGTGTAAATTGCGGGACTCCTTGCTCCAACATCACGGATGTGGATAACGTTCAGTATATATCTACGGGCCTACGGCTGACACCTTCGGATCTACTCTTGTCGCCTCCAACAAAAACGTCGCGCCTGAGGCTCACAACTGATCCAGGTATACATACAGCAGGCAGATCAATTTGTCTCAATATCACGTCCCACCAAATGCATCATTTATGAACATTAGCGCCGTAATATACGCTTGACATTGCGCTAATGTTCGTGCGACAAATCGATTCTTCCTTTTTTTGCCTCCCAGCGTATGAGATAAAATGAGGTTACCGAGAAGGCGCTATATAATGAGGCTGATGCATAACATTATTACGCAACGATAGAACGCTATGTTTATAAAAAGAATTCATACCCCCGCAGCACTGCTCGATAGTCGATACCTTCCTTTTCAATTAGAGATCGCCGTTAATTTAAAATAACCAGAAATGAATATCTGTGGTGCTTGAAAAGGGTCAATAATACGAATTGGACTATTTAAAGAAGTAAGAGACTGACTGTAGAGACAGTGCAGTGATATTCGAAGCTCCCCACAGTGCGGTGTAATCATGGACCCGGGTAAGGGTTCGCCCCCTATACCAGGCGGGGTCTAAGGTTTAACCAGTCATCGACTGTTCTCTAAGAATTAGCGCACCAAGGCATATAGCATGGCAGCGACGAATTTGCTTAATTTCTTCCGGTCATTAGTTCAAAGTTCAATTAATCGGACGCCAGTTGAGACATGAGAGGTCATCGGGTGTAAATCAGGTGGAGACGATAGCGCTTCGTTTACTCCTCGCCAGGTGTCGCTTCGCTTGTTTCTATGAGGACGAGACCATCGGTGGCGGTGATGGTGACGGATTATATTTAGCGAACGACTGGATTCCTTCAACGTCCTATGTCTTTCTCGTTGTCTAAGGTCGAGTTTCATTGCTTGCGCTGCAGGATTTGGTTGCCAAGTGTCGCCAGAACAGATTAACTGGGGGGGGCGCTTTCAGCAACTGACGTAAATAGAATGTAGAGGAAAGGATGTGACGTTGTCTTGCAAGAGAGACGAAGCGGCAGCAACAGTGGCAGTGGTAGAGTTCGATAACTCTATAGTGTGTTGGTCCTGCGTTAAGCATGAATGATCATATTAGACGATGGCGTCTTAATGTGAACCGATGATTCCGCTCGGAGCAGATTAATCCCAATGAAAGGTTGACGACTTCATGTGCTCGCATATTGTGGCTTGTAAAGAAACACTATAGGACCTATATGTAACTTGAAAGAGAAGTTCGTCCCAGAGCATGGACGACATCCATCGTACAATGGAAACGCTAAGGAGGGAGGCAGGCAGCCGCCTGGTCTATGAAAGCATTGCTTAGAGTGAGCACTTTACCGTTGCAATCAGGTGAAACAGTGTTTGATTGATTGAATAGTTAATTACTATACCTTTCGAAGTGGAAGGGGCTATATAAATGGTCAATTGTAATGGGTGGACTGAAGGAGTTGATGAAATGTACTTGCCCTATGTCTTTCTCGTTGAACTCTAGACAAAAAACAACAACAATAACAATGCAGTTGTTGTTAACAGATTAATTAACGCAATACTTGATTATCAAACATTATTCATTAACCGGTTTTTCAGGACCAAATTCAGGATCATCGATTATATCAGTCTATGGTGAAAGTATCGTTCCAACCCATTGCACGATTGGCTACATTGGACACTTATAGCAGGCTATACTAAATCTGCAGTTGTGTCCCATAGTATATATTTCAACTGTCTATAGTAAACAAGATCAGAACAAATTATCTCGACAGCTAGAAGTTAGGAAATTTCCGCCAAACTGTCTTCCAGACTTCCTGTCTATTTATAATTATCTGTCTTTGCCCTTGTTAGCCTTTCTGTCTATCGTTCCATATCTGACCGACCGACCGATCGACCGACCGACCGACCGATCTGTAGCAGATCTGAATGTTTGCTTAATCTGATATCGCGTGTTAGGTGCACTTGACTCTGTCTGCCATGTTTGCACTTGCACAGCAACTCTGTCAAGCTGCTTGCTACACTAAATGTGCTGCTGTGAACATTATCCGAAGCAGACTAGAAAATTAATTACATTGTCTTTCGATATTAGCATTCGAGCGCACAATTGTGTCATAGTCTACATGCAGGCAATCCCGACGAAACCTGATAATATAGCCAGTATAGCTGAACCGGAGGTACGCTTTCAAACAGCTTGGAACAGTACGGCAGAGGAATAATTGAAGCAGGGTTTCTTTTAACGTGCAAGCGGTGATGCGCAAAATGTGCAGGGATAGTGCTTGGAAAGTGCAGCGATGATGAAAGGCTACTTGTGCAATGATAATCGTCAAACTAAAAATTTCTGATTCAAAGATGTTCATACTTACTTCTTAATTTACACTAATGAACACGCGGTGTTTATGTTTGTTGTATTTTGCAATTCTGGATTTAGAGCTAGAGTTCAATCCAACCATGGCATGCAACTGAGGAGATGCGCACGAAAAGTGCCACATTTCGCGTTCACGTATTAGATGTTCGCCCTCTTAAAAAGTGTATCCTCACTTTTAAACAAGATCTTCGTCTCGGGGTTTTGTCTCTGAACCCCAATGGGACACACACCAGACACACGCAGGGCCCCCATGCATTCGCCGCGTTTCTGGCATCGCCATTGTGAACAGTGGAAAAGTTTCCTTAACACATAGACTGTTCAGGGAATTGGGTCGATGGATCTGTCATATTGTATATTGCCGGGTTTACAACTGTATTGTATTCCGCAGTTAATCCCAGAGACCAACGATAATTATATTTATGTTTCTGTGAGACTCAGAACAGAAGCATCAGAAAGCAGAAACAGATTTAGCAGAATAGGTAGTAAGATACATGTAGATTGGATCATGATTCTCCTAATAATTATTGCTGGATAAGAATGATAGAACGGTATTATATACGACAGCAATCGTTGACAGCGGAAGTTAAAGCATCGGTCCCTGTAGAGGACATAATATTTATGAGGTCGATTCCTGTACATATGTTGTTACGGCATTGGATCTAGTCAAAACGACGGGCCACTCAAAGAAGGAAATAATTGATGGATGTTCAAGAAGTCAATGGTTTCAAGTATACCCAATACAGTGTCGTCTTGCAATATCAGCTGGTGCATCATACGATATGTACTATGAATATATAGCAGAGAGACATAGAGCGAGACAGACAGACAGACAAACAGACAGACAGATAGAAAGAGAGACAGGCAGGCAGAAAGACAGATAGAGACAGAAAGAGATAAAGACATAAAGAATAGACAGAAAGGTAGAGAGAGATAGAGAGAGAGGCGCTGTGTTCGTTGTTGCTTAAAAGCTGACAGTGAACAACAACTATTCTATCCAATGATCCAATCTCTCAAAATATCTGGATGTCGAAATATAAACATAGGCCTATCGTGCAATGAATTGAGACGTCAATTAAGCAAGACTTAATTAAGCTTATGAATAAGTTCTTAATACTTTCGGAGCAAGAGTTAAAATACGATATTTTCGATTATTAGGTCACGATTAGGTCTACTAAGAATTGAATTTCAATACATGTAGGCGAATATTCGAACAATTGTTTCTCTCATAATAATATGACAAACCTGTTGCTGGCGATGTACTCTTCGGGAAAATACATCCCATCGCGGCACGCGTTGTATCTATGTTGGTGGGTTGATAAGACCAACACTTCGACCTCCAAATTCAAGTCGTATTACCGACTAACGACTAGAAAATCCTTAATAACTAGACTGTCGTCCACGCATAGACGATAGACGATACTGTGTGCAGTCGTCTGCTCTAAAAGAATCTGTGTAGCTCAGCAGACTCAATGTAACGCTGAGAACGAAAAGCTAATTCACGTATTAAGTTGCCATGGTGACGGCGTCGTCATTATTAGTAGATTATGACGTCAACGCATAATAATAATTATGTGCGTGTGTATTTTAATCCGTTTAAAGACAGTTTATGACAACAGAGGCCGTTGCCGTCGGAACAATAATTGGTGCTCAAAAAGCAATAAGGCTATAATCCGGCTGACTCTTGGTTATTATAGCCATCTAAGAACGCTGTAGAGAATAAACTGCGCTCTATTAATATAATAGAAGTACAGCGAGAGCTTAATATGCATTTGACGTGCATTAAATAGGCATACACCATGAATAGATGTCCTTGTCGGAACGGTCAAAGGTGACTTGCACAGATGACCTGTAATTATAGATCTCCTTAAAATAGGTCTAATTGTCTGCTTAAATGAATCACGGACATATTGTTTCACTCATTGTCTGAACGTTCGCTTATTAATATATGCAACAAGGGTTTAATTCTTAAATGAGAAAACAAGCCTAACTTATGTATAGTCGTATACCTAACTGCGACGGATCATTCGTCTCCATGCTCGACCTTGCCATGGTCAACCCCCGCGTGTGTATATTGCAAAGCGTGAGAGAGAGAGAAAACAGCCATTTGGTCTTCAGCGAATGGTCTATAGGCCTATTGTGCGAAGCATAAAGCATAGTAACTGAGTGGCTCCCAGCAGAGACACCACGTGATCCGTTTCGATTTTCCCGTCCATTCCAAAACATAATGATTGCTTTTCTTTGTGTTGACTGTCAATGCCAGTGACGTTTGAAAATTAGATTTTAAAAATAAAATGATCTGTCGTTCGGTGAATCGCTTTCTAGAGTACGTCCCGCAAATCTGAAAAAGCCTTAAATCTATTGCAAGTACCAACTGTAGGCCTACCATGTTACACATTGATTGCAAGTACCAACTGTAGGCCTACCATGTTACACATTGATTGCAAGTACCAACTGTAGGCCTACCATGTTACACA
>JAQFXW010001241.1:0-15409 GCA_034693945.1 Dendrobaena attemsi | reverse complement strand
AAATTGGCCTCTCAATGCTCCAAATGTATTTATGAAGTGCCAGTTTCTAAATACTCGGAATCGGTACTCGGTGAAAAATGTCCACCCGGTCCATCCCTAATTAAGGGTATCTGCCATTGTCCCGGTGCTGGGTGAGTTCAGTGTGCACACTGACAAGCACAGCTGGGAAGAGTCAGGACATTGGACTATGGTGACAAAACTTTGTAAATAAACGTAAATTTAACTAATGATAATGTAGTAATGCTATCATGCTGGGTTTAAGGCTGCATGGGGGTGGTTGATATGTTTTGTCTTAGCTGATTGCAATGTCAGAAGGTGACAGGCGAGATAGGAAAGACATGAAGAAGAAACGTCGCCGTTCACCCTCACCACCTCCATCTGTTGGCAAAAAGAGAAAAAGGTACATGGACAAAACGCAGACAAATGTGAATAGAGGTATTTCAATTAGGTGATCAAAGTGTTTCTTCTTCTTCTGCTTCTACTTATCTGTTTTTTAGGTGAATTTATTGTTTGTATTATATGCAACTTGGTTATTATTACTTAATTAATCAAGGAATAGCATCAGTTGATCTGTTGTTCTATAGCGTTCGTACTCCTGGTCCAACACCGGTGGGAAAGCGTCGTCTGCCGATCCAGGAGGAAGAGGATGACCTGACGAAGGACATGGAAGACCCAAATCCGGAGTCCAACATCCAAGAAGTGACGCTTCCACGAATCATTCCTAATCTCAAGTCGAATCGTGACAGTGAGCTGCTGCCAATCAAAGGTGGAATCATGATGGACATAGAAGAAGAAGCTGACGTAAGCCAATTGCATTCATCTCCAATAAAATTATTCTGGCTGGCTGAACATTGTGTTTTACTTATCGTGTGTTCTGTTTAAGTAATTTTTAATTTTGTTTCTAAAATCTGAATAGTCAGAAAAACTTTGAGCACTCACGGAATTTGTTCTAATGATGTATTTAACGCATATGTTGATGTGAACGCCGAACAGGCCATTTAAGAGATTGTGTCAGTAATTGTACAGCAGCAGGGTGTAATTGTTGAAGGTCTTGCAAAAACTGTAGTTTAATTTCAGTGTTTAATGGCTGTTGGCAGTGTGCTGCGGAGGTCAAGGCTTCAAGGTCAGCCTCACCACATGACCACGAAGATCGACGTGATGAGGACAATATGACTGAACAGACACATCACATCATCGTTCCAAGTTACTCAGCGTGGTTCGACTATAACAGTCTTCATGCAATTGAACGAAGAGCTCTGCCTGAGTATTTCAATGGAAAGAATAAATCTAAAACACCTGAAATGTAAGTTGAAACGTTGTGTTCTTCTAATATTTTCTGTGGCTAGTGTTAATATTAAAATGATTAAATACTAATGTGAATAAACTGGGGCCCTTTGCTTTGCTTATGAGTCATGCTTAGGGAATGTAATTCCGGAGCATTCTGCCATTCCCGAGATTATGGGATTAGGAATTAATTAATCCCAGAATCAATTAAAAGCTATTCATGACAGTACCATAAATGGGCCCTATATATGTGTTTTAATATTCGAGCGTATAATCATAGAACACTTGCACTGTCCTGCAGTTAAATTAGTGTTTCAGCCGATGCTATGTAACATGTGTTGTAGGTGACTGATTCAGTCATAGACAACTAGTTGTTGAGTAATAAGCAAATTAGGTCAAATATGGATATTCAGTGAAAATAGTGATCATGATTATCAGAGGTAGACCTAATTAGGCAGTGCATTGCACTTGGCAGCAGGCTGCCAAGCAGGTGGGCTTGTCCAGAATCAGGCCACAAAACACAAGATGATCACCACAGGTTACCACGCTGAGTCACTGACTGACTAGTGATCCCCAATTGGGAAACTAGCTTTTACGCTGCAGCGGCAATGGAGCCTCTGTAGTCCTATTTAGAACTAGCCAGCTAGGTCTTTGCATATCAGTCCTGTTTCTGTCTATCTATCAAGGAAGAATAGTAATTTATATAATCACAACAATAGCATTTTTGTATTGTAATTTGTATGAAACTGTGTTGTTTTCTTTTGCAGTTTTATGGCGTATCGCAATTTTATGATTGATACGTACCGTCTGAATCCACAAGAACACCTGACAAGCACAGCGTGTCGTCGAAATCTGGCTGGAGATGTTTGTGCCATTATGAGGTCAGATTTATTCTACGATATGGGTTGCACTTGGACTGCTAGTAATTTTATTTATTTCTCATTTGTTTAGATTTCTATAGCGCTTTTTCAAGTCCAATGCTACTCAGAGATGCTCCCAACTACAGCGCTGATGCTGAGTCGGAGTTCACAACCTAAGCGCCTCATTTACTACGCCATCTAGCGAATGAAGGTTTAGTTTACCTACTTCGAGCTTAGGCCGGCAAAATTAATGGTGTGTTTCCAGTAACAGGTTTAAAAAATTGGGTAGGAAAAATTTGGTAGGGTTTAAATGTTTTTATAGAATGTTAGATAATTTTGCATTTTGGCATTTCCTTATACTTTTCAATTTCGGTGTCCCTTTTCATGCCTTATGAAATATCTCATTCATGCTTACAAAATTTGCAGTTCTATCTATGTCTATTAAATTTAGACAAGAAGTAGTTTTAAACATTAAAAATAGAATAAAATTGCTCTAAGATAAAAACTCGACCGCAACTAACTCAGATATACTTTTGCTAAGGCAATAATCCTAAAAACTTTTGAATAGATCTCATTTTTAATATATTATTTGCTATTTTGAGGCATTCTAAATTTATGTGTTCTGTTATTTTATCGAAACTTTTTCTACACCATTGCCATCATCATGATCATGATCATCAAAGTGCTGCATTTAATATGGTTCCACTCAACCTGTGCCCAGTGGTGCTGGATACAATTGTAATGAACTTACAGCCAGCCCACTGACAAGCCTCGACAGGGTCCTGCGTATGGCCAACAGATAAGTAGGCCAAATCTTTCTGCATACAGGCCAGGTAGGTAAGTATAAATGCTCTGCAATGAGGGGAGCCAGTGCTAACATCTCGCTTGTAGCCAATAAGACCCAATATAGGTCGATGGTACAGAGAGCTACTGGCTTCCTTTCCTGCAGCCCATTGCTTAGGCTCTACAGGGTCTGTGCGCTGGTCCATGGCTTCTTCCCAATACCTAGTGTCCATGTCTTACTGTGGCTTGTGAGTACTTTATTGTCTCATTGTGAACGCTGAGGCTCCCTTGGCTCAGCTGCATACGGTGCATTGAGAATTGTGCATACTCAGGGAGCGAGAATTGTGAGACAACTAATAACATTTAGCATTACTAGGAACCGTCCTGTGCTTGCTTGGCATATGCATGCGCATACAGCTGACGTCTGCAGCTGCGGCCCTGCCCCAGATGGAGTACGGATTGACAGCCACGGCTTGAGCCTTTCCTACGCTTTGTCGCGTATACTCTTACAGTGCTAGGGAATGGACAATGTAGAGCGGACAATTCGTAGCGGACAATTCGTAGCGGACAATTCGTAGCGGACAATTCGTAGCGGACAATTTGAGCAAAAAGCAGTCAGGTAAAGTGACCAGCCCGCCGAGAGGGAGTGGCAGAGGGGCAAATGCACAAAGGCTCGGCGAGCGGGCCCGCACCATAATTTTTTTTAGATTTGAAGAGACAAACATAACTTCAAATCTCCAATTCGTTAAAACTTCAAGCATCTAAATATTAACTTACTTATTATTTTTGCTATAGACCGTCCATGCCACTGAAGTGTATTAATGGTTACTGTAATGATAAAGCTTCGGTTAATGTTCTTTGGTTGACCGCGAATCAGATGCCAGTAACGGTAAAGTCAATATAGCCTTATTCCTATAGTAAACAATGCTAAATTGGTCAATTTTATAAAAAAATTTCAAGGAATCTGGTCTATAATTTTAAAAATCCACTGAAGCTAAAAGTTTTATTTGCCACTTAACTCAAATTTCCTAAGTAGGTTTTAAATAATTTTATACCAAAACTGAGTAATTAGCGTTCGAATGCAAGTGCTATTAAATCAGCTGGCTAGAAAAGACAAAAACAAGAAATACTATACTGAATGAGAATTGGGCCTTTCTTGGCATTTAGCTACCCTTGGTCCCTGCCCATTGCCCACTCTTGTTTAGATTATTTTTGTGAAGTTCCATGTAAGAACTTTTGGTGTCAACGATTCCGTTAGTGTGCTTTCGTGCCCCAAAATTTAGAAGCTGGACACCGAAATGTTAAAACATATATTCGCTTATTAATCTCATATTGACAGGCCGCAGTATGATTACAGACAGGTTATACGAAATACGACCCGCATAGCACAACACGCAGGTCGGCTATTTACAGCAGGTTCGATACCTTAACTAGTGGCCTAAGTGCTGGATCTCTCCTGGTATGGCCAAGCCAGGAGTTGGAGGGAAATCTTATTGTTCATCAGACCCGAGTCAAACAACACAACAGAGAAGCGCTAATGGCAGCTAACAGAAATTGTAAAATAAATTACTGCCCTATGTGGGGACGGAACCGGGTTGCGACCATGACCCCTCAGCTAACTGACCAGCGATTCTCTCCACTGAGCTTTGTCCATTCATTGTCTGAACCGCCTTGTGAATGGATATGCACAAACATAACTCTGTCATTAGATCAGGTGTCTTATTATATCGATTCTCACGATGCTACATCTTCTGTTCTGTAGGGTCCATGCGTTCCTGGAACAGTGGGGTCTAATCAACTACCAGGTTGATATGGAGTTAAGGCCAACTTTCATGGGTCCTCCACCAACTTCCCACTTTCACGTTCTCAGTGATACTCCATCTGGACTTCAGCCCTTCAATCCTCCGAAGTCCACACAGGTAATATCAATTCAGAGCTGTTTGATATATGTAATGCGGCAGCGACATATGAAAGGGACCACAAGGCAGGGATGGAGTTATGTATAGTATATCAGCATCAAATTCTGTAAATAATGATATAAAATGGTGCCAGATTGGAGTATAATTGACTTTTCTGTAGAATTTGAATGCGATTTATCTCAAAGACGCAATTCTGGGTAAGATCAATTTGAAGTTAGACGTCCGAAATCACTCACGCTCGACGCCTCCGCTGTAATTTCGAAAAGATAGAAAACAACATGCAGAATAGACTGGTAGAACGTTTTATTTAGCGCTTTACTATTATATAATTAAAATGATTGCTGCTGAAACCTGTTTTAAATGTATTTTTTTATTGTCGTAATAGCAGAGAATGGTGCTGCCCCATAATGATCCATTTCACCTGTGATAGTTTTAAAATGTGAAATATATAGTTTTAATGTTCGATTGTGAAGCAGAAATAATTTCTGATAGTAGATAGGGGTGTCATCTAGCGAATTCCAGTGAAAACCCGTACACTTTTTGACATCTTGATTGGTCACCATCTATATATCTATTAACCCCTTTACCAGGGAATAATTTTTTTTATATCTACTTATGGGCCGTTCACATATTACATAATGCCTAACATCTCAATTTTTGACCCACCTCCCTACCCCTAATAATGTTATATAACAGCAGATGTGACTCGCCCAACCCCTATATTATATAACAATAATGCTACCTACCCCCCTACCCCACCGCAGTCTATAAGCATATTAAAAGGCATATAATCGACATATTTGATAGTATATCATACTTCAACTAAAATTATTTGGGCTACACAAGTACACATACTATAGAAAATGAAACCAAACATCTTGATAATAAGCCTCCCTACTGAAATAATTATTTGTGGTGAATTAATTTAAGTTTAAACCAGAATAAAAACAAATCACACATAATTGAATTTAAAAGCACAAGAAATTGTTAATATTGTAAACGGCAAAATAGCATAAACTGAGAAATAGTTTGTTATATAACGAAACCTTCGACCTACCTCCCTACCCTACACAATATAACGCTAACAAAACAGGAACCCACCCACCTACCTCTTAAGCATTATATAATAAGTTAACGGCCCCTTACACTGTGTATTTAATTTTAGGCATAATGCTACGTATTGTATACGGTTACAAGAAGACCGATAACTGTGCTAATCCAGAAGCCCTGCTGTTCACTGATAAACATAAGTCAAGACATTTCAGTTTAGTCAAATAGGGTGCCATAGTGCTCATGGGGAATTGATTATAGCACCAGTTTAGCATATTTGCTATGTATTACGCTATAGGTTCTAATGCTTGGTGCTTGGGTAGCCAGTGTAATAATCCCGCAGTCCTAGTTTGATATGAGAAACAGAAATAATATACATAATATGGCTCAGTATAACTAGGCTTCCTGCTGTTCCTAATGTATCTATAAAGTGCCAGTTTGATATAATTGTTTATTTTGCTATGTATGCCAATAATAAAGGTTTACTCCATGGCATGGAACCGGGGAGAGTTATAGCCTAATTGCTATGATCTAGAACCTAATTTACCCTGTTGAAAAAATAACAAGCATAAATGCCAATAGAAATGGGTATTTAGTGCTCCTATAGAACAAATAATAGAATATTTCACTGGTTCCGTCGTGTTTCTAGAAAATATTACACTGTGCACATCTGGAGTTTTCATCTCACAACAACGTAAACGACAAACTGCCGTCGTTCTGTAGGATATTTTAGCTTCATCATTTTATGACATAACAATTCAAATAAAACTGGAACTTAGTTTCACATTATTTTATTGTCTACATTGGATAAAACTATCGTCGATGTCAAACAATAAACGCCCGTGACCACAACCGGTCTCGTTGTTAGACAAACCACGCTTTCGACTATGGCAGTGTCCCACGATATTTACTGTAGGCTAATTATTTCTTATTGGTTCGCTTATCATATGACCGTAATTTATAGTAAAGCAAGCCGTTATTATAATCGTAAAACGTTATTATATTTTGGTTTATCATTATCACGCCTTATTTGGGATACTAGATCAGTAAATAGACCCATACCGCGTGAACGTTTTAACACGTGGATCACGCTGCAATACGGTTAACGTTGAATGTCTTAACATGTGGATCACGATAAAGGGGTTAAATAAATTTCGTGTTGTGGTCCCGTTTAATATGTTGCGTCACATATTATTTAAATTATGTCATAGAATTCTACCAGTCCAGAAGATTGAATGCATTGTACCCATCTTTCCTCACTTGATACTTAATTTTGTTTTTGCTGGTGTTCCTTAGTCGGCTTCCAAGCAGATGCTTGATCTTGAGAAAATAACCGAAAAGAAGGATGAAGATGAGAAGAAGGACCAGACGTTTGGATTACGAATGGACCAATATTCCAAGAAGACACTCAATGTAAGTTGTGACTATACTGTTCCTTTTCTTTCTGTGACTGTCTTATGTCTAGTGGATAATACTTGATATCTCTTTTCTCATAAAATAACATCTAAACGGCATCTAATGGTACAAAGTTGGTCTGTATCGTAGCCTATTGTCATTTCATGGTTGATATAATTTTTGAATTATCAGGACAAACTGAGTCTCAAAGCACCTTTTGAAAATTTTGATGTTAAATTGTCTTCAAATTGGGTTATTACTGATTAAAATGGGCCAAGTGCTTACAGAGCTATTAGATTTTCAAACATTGCTGACACTCATCCTGGAAAGAAACAAAATTTTGAGAAATCTGTATTTGAATAATTTATCCATATGTTTTCAGTTTGGCCTTAGCAACCAAAGTTTTTACTCGACTAAACAAAGTGAAAATTTGCACATACTGTCTTCTTACTGTCTTCTTAGGCATTAGTTTAATATCATCAAAGATAGAAAATTTATTATTAAGAGTAACAGATGTATTATTTTGAACTTGAAATGACATTCGGGATATACTTAAAATTGCGTCAGATGAAGCTCATCAGTAACATAAGTAGTTTCTCTGAAACTATTACGACGATTAAATTGCATGTTAGAGCCATATTCGACGCTGGTCCTTTACGATGGACATTACTATGTTAGGAGAAGAATTATAATTTAACAGAAAGACACTTTAGATGACTTTTACGTACGACTCTGTAAGTTCTGTGTCCCTTGTCAATAGTTTAGTTTTGTATGCGTGTCCGCTGCCCTTAACCTTCATGCTGTCCAATTACTCTAAAAGCATTGCACCGTTTAGTCACTTGATCATGGTCGTTAATTTGGCGGTTTTGTTAAGCTAGCCGAATCCAGTTTGAGGTGCCTTAAGAAAGCATAGTATTTGGTAATATTAAGGAAGGTCAAATAAATTAGAATATTCATGCAATGGCTGATTGGCTACAATTTCAAAACAGTTGAAACTCAAATAAAGTTAGAAATTTGAAAAACGGCAAGCTTCATATATAAGAAAGGTGAAACCAAAATCACTGGTTTAAGAGCTACAGGCATTGGCCACAGTGTATCCGGGTGTGCTGTAGTTAAGTGCAAAATGGTGAAATAGAATCGTATTGAAAATATTTTACTAAAGAAACTTTTTCCTACATACCTACTCTGGAAAATATGTGAGTGATCTGAATGATGATAAATAATGTTGAGTGAATGATGATGAAAGAAATGGAGAAGCTTCATCATGACGCTAGAGTTCAAAGAACTGACAGCACAAGGTGACAAGGTGAATGATGATGATTGGTTGAAGGACAAAGCGGCCGTGACCCGAAGTCGTGAGTGGACAGATCAGGAGACGTTGTTGCTGTTGGAAGCCCTCGAACTTTACAAGGATGACTGGAATCGCGTTGCCGAGCATGTTGGCAGCCGGACGCAGGACGAGTGCATTCTTCACTTTCTACGTCTGCCGATTGAGGATCCTTTCCTAGAGGAGGAGATGGGACAGTTGGGACCTCTCGTCTACCAACCGATTCCATTCTCACAGAACGGCAATCCCATCATGTCAACAGTTGCCTTCCTTGCATCTGTTGTAGACCCTCGGGTCGCAAGTGCAGCTGCTAAGGCAGCCCTTGGTAAGAAATGGTCTCATCTCATTCAGTGACATTGCTAACCAATTGGGTCTGGATAAGCTGTTTGGGCACAATGTGACAAAGAATTATTGCGTGATTGGGAAAAATTTAACACTAATATGCAATTGGATGACCTTGGAGTGGCTGCTTACAGATAGTAAGTAAATTATTAATAATCTAAGTCATTCATATGAGAAGACAATGGTTACTACAGAATATTGATGTTACATGTAATGTCAGATGGTTCAAAGTTTTGGGTTACTCTTTTTTTACACTTATGAGTTTAGTCCAAAAAATTAGTTTATGTAGCTTCTTCTACCCAATGATGACCTTGGAGTGGCTGCTTACAGATATGGTCACTTGAAATTGCATTTCAAACATTGTCAACAATGGAAATCTCAGTTATCTCACATGATTGATTCTTAGGAATGTACAATAAACAACGGGTTGAGCCAGTGAATCCCAACCTTTATTGACTTTAAGGCCACTTTTTATTGGAGGGCATGATGTCGGTTTAAATTAATTTTAATTTAATGGTCAACGGATATAGTGATACATGAAAAACAAAGAATTATTTCTAATGTTAACTTTGAGCTTCTAACATATGGACTAAATGTTGACTTAAGTCTTAGGTTTAAGCCTTAATAAAACTTAAGATTTAAAAGGCTGTTAAGGTAGTAATGTGAATCTTATACATTTGTCGGTTTATTTTGTGCTTTATTTGATAACAGATTTTGAAAGCATGTAAAATTTATTAAAATGAATTATAATAGAATGTTTGATGTTATTTATAAATGTACAAATAAAATAATTTGTAATGGAAAAATAATTTTTTATTATGCCCTGTACAAATTGTCAGTTTTGCATATATTTTGAGAGGTTAAAGGCCATTTTTAGGGCTGGTGGGCCACTTTGGCTTGTGGGCCACGGGTTGGGAAGCACAGGGTTAAGCGGTTTTATATAAATACATAGTTCAACTAAGCAGTTTTCACACATAATATCATTGATCCAGGAGGTTTGAGGAGCACACAAATATGGCTAATGGAAGAATGCTGCAGCAAAAGAGAAAGCAGGGTCTGCAGTGGCACAATAACAGTGTGGATTACTTGGGGGAGGAGGACATTGTAGGACATACCTTAACCTACGATGCTGTCTTTACCAGATGCCCTTGCTCTCAAATGAAGGAGAGGAGACAACGATGGTCTCTAATGAACAGACAGCATGGTCTTCGTGGATGAAAAATTTATGAGGCATCTTGTCCGACAACACTGTACAGAGTTCCCAAGATTATCCCAAAACTTGATCATTCAAGACACCAGACCTGAGATATATTTGAGCACTTTTTTGTCCTCAATCTAGCTTTTTTCAGTGTGTTATTTCATTTTCTGACCTATTGACCTGTTAAGATGGTCTTATTCCCAACCACCATTAGCTGCCTTCCGCTTGAAATATAGTTTGTTTATCTCGTATTCTAGTCCAGCAAAGGACAGCAAACGATTGTGAAAGTAATGACTAGATATAAAAGAAGAACGGCCTATAATATGAATTTAGTTGAATTTCATTTGCTTCTTACATTAGTTTGCTTGGTGTGAAAGCTTATGGTCCTGGTTTTGATGCTAAGTTCTGCATATTGCAGATGAGTTTTCCAAAATTCGAGAGGAAATTCCGCCACCGATTGTGGATGCACATTTGAAAACAATCGAAGAAGCAAGGAAAGAGGGAGTCACTATAGATGCAAACTTTGGTCTTGAAAAGACGGGCATTGCAGGAACAGTACCTGAAGCAGAAGAAGCTGAAACAAAACCTGGTGAGTCGTGATCCTCAGCAGGTTAGATCATTTGATTGTGTGTTAAAATAGGAAATGCATATTTAAGCAGATCTGCATGAATATAAATTACAAGCTGGTGTTGTTATGTGTTTTAGTTATCGATTTAGTGGTCTCCTAATCAGTTTTTGCATGCTTGGATGCATTGTTTAGGTATCGAGCCCTACAAATACCTACATTGTAAAACCTTTTGTCTGAAGGAAGCATGAACCATATTGAAAAATTTGTCATAGAGAAAGGTTCTTAACACTTAACCTATTTAGCGTTTCATTTTTGGCCCGAAAAACATGTAAAAGATGTTTAATTTATTTGACGATTACGCACAAGACTCTATGTTATAAATGAATCAAAGAAAGTAATTTTGATTGTACCAACTAAACTAATTATTGAAATGTAATGTTTTGTGACTGCTTTTGTGTAATCGTTTCTGCTGTCAATAAGTGAAGGTATTTCATAATCAACGAAAACCGACATTCAGACATGTACTTACTAGAAATCAGTGTTTCCAACAGTTTGTTCTTCGTCCAGTACCATTTCTGCACAGTCGTGCCCAAAATGCCTTGCAGTATAATGAGTCCAAAAAAATACCATGATATTATCTGCAATCACCGGATCCCATTTGTTGACGCGTGACAAAGGCTTAGTGTGTCGGTCTGTTCCGCATAACGATTCGTCTCCAATACAATTCTCTCAATAACAGTGGACATTGACGTGCAGGGCCAACTCACAAGCATCACATGCTTCTTCAGGTGTTCTACCCTCCAATTCAGACTCACATTCGCTACTATCACCTGCATTGTCTGACGATAAATTTACATCGTCTTCGCTGTCTGCAGACTCCACCAATGGCTCTTCTTCGCTGTCGCTTTCTAACGCTTCAATTACTTCTTGTACAGAAAATCGCCTTTTGCTAGAACCCACCATATTAGATTCTACTGTTATTATTCGGCCTCCTAATATAGAATAAATAAATCGTAGCATAGAATAAATAGGCCTAAAAATAGATCTAACGCTGGAATATTATGCATTTATCTTCGCTAGATGTCATATCTGTCCAACTCGAGTAATACTTGTGCTTAACCCTGCTGGACGCAATATCCCTGCGCCCGAGTGTTACTCAGGCGCAGGGATATTGGGTGGTGCCCTATAAGTCTGGTCAAGAGTTCATGCAAGAGTTGTAAGCATTTTGTATCTCAATCCTAAGAAAATAATTTGTCCAGACTTCAGCACGCACAAGAGTAATCAAATGTTTGCAGCCATTTGGATCTTTGCACCTCTGTGAAATTGGCATTTCTGCTCAATGCGCGTCTTTATGAGCATAATGATGGGCCTAAATTTGTTTGCAACTTAACTTGTCTTTTAACAATATGAACTCAAAATCCAGATTAAAACACACATTAAACTCATTTATAAGTTTCAAAATATACGCCAACACTGAGTTTGCTGGCGCAGCTCTTTTTTCAAGAGTAATTTCTTCTGTGGTCCACAGTGTCAAAAGATTGTACAGCACTAGTCTCAGCCTTTATGCAATGGATGCTCCATTTTCTCATATCTTATGATTTCTTACTATTTGTGAGATCGATTACCATGTGCAAAAATTTGGATTGTGTTAATGCTTATTCCTGTTTAATTAATTAGTTAGTTTATGCTGCTGTACTGGCATTGTATGTCATCTATGCATTATTAGTCTATCATTCGTTGTAGATGTGGGTCAAACAGTTTCCAGATGGATTGTATCAAGAAACATCTGGACTCGCAGAAGATCCAAATGGACCAGTTTCCTTTGGTGCGTGTGGACTCACTAAAATTACAGCTTTCAGAAACTGTTAAGACTGTAATTTTTAATTTATATATCTCCAACAGAGAGATTCATCAAAGGGTTTCTGGTCTTACACAATGAAACTATGATCGAACAAAACGTTCTTGTGGAATTCCATAGTTCAAACTAAGTATGCATCGGCAGTTTTCTGAAGATTTTTGCTTTGTCAGTTTGTGTTAAGAAAAGTTCTTCAGGTTGATGATTTATAAATTTCCATTGATGTTTAAAGATAACTATTTAACTTTTCATCATTTATTTTGAACTGAGAGGTTGCACGCTTCAGTGTTATTTCTGACTCGACGATGATGTCAGAGCTGAACTTGGGTGTAATAACTTAAAGATATACTAATGTATATCCAAACGAATGGCACGTGCATCCATTTGCTTTGCTACTATGGTTTATTTTGGCTTTAAAGTGAATTGTGTTGGACTGTTTCAGTTGAACGGAATTCAGGTGGATCTGGTCGCTTTGTCAAAGGCTGTCAAACAATGCGGTGGATTACAAAGTGTCATTGACAAAAACACTTGGTCAAAAGTGGCTAAACTTATGCATTTGCCAAAGTATGTAAGTTGACAGACTTTGTTTACTATTGTTTGAGCAATTTAGGTCGGTTGATGAGAACAGTCTTCACATCAAATGGTGAAGATAAGTTGAAGTTTACGAATTATTATAGAAACATTTGATGTTTTAAACTGCAGCAGCAGAAAATCCTAGTGGAGATAATAATGGCAACCAAAAGTTGATGTTTGATCTTTAGAAAGTGAAATTTTAAAATGTTGTATTGAAAACCTCATACTGAAGTGTATAATTTTACAGTTGTTATTCTTCATGAACTTTGGCATTAACATTAACTTTGACTTTAAACTTCAATTGCACTATGAGTTGATGAATTTTAATAAATTGCTTTGATTAATTTCTAAGATAATTTGAAATTGTGCAGTGTTTGAAAGCAAGTATAAAAAGATAAATGCTGTTGAAATCTTTGTAAGTTACGTGCATAGAACTGTAGTTTGTCAATATGAGTGTCATTGTAAGTATGCCATTGTCATTTGACAAAATGCGTCATGATCAGAACATGTCAGTATGTCATTGTCAATATAGTCAGTGTGTCAATTATCAGTGTGGAGGTGTTTAGTTGTTATTTGGCAGTATGTTAGTTTTCAGCTGGTATTGCATGATCTATCAACTGTGCGCTTAATTGGCAGTGAGTGTTATCGGTTGTTGCAGGACAAAGACAAAGCTCAGCGTCTGTGTCAGATTTACTGTCGTTACCTGTTGTCATATGACACGCTGAGTGAAGACGAGCGTCAGAAAGTGGCAAGGCAGGTGACGGGTCGACGTCAGCCAAACAACTACGATCCCAAGGCTCACTGCTACGCAAAGGTTCAATTACGCTCATTCAGCTGTTTCTATTTTCTCCTGTGGTAGTTTTCTCCATTGCAGCCCTGGTTGAGAATTGAACCCCAATCTTTTCTGTTACAGTTCAGCGTACAATACATTACACTACAGTGCACTGCTGTGTTCAAGTCAAACATTATGATGGTGTGATTCTACTTATTTATAAAGAACTGTGTCTATATCCTATTCAATAGATGTTCTATTTTCAGGCTGTTGTATAGAAAGCGGTTTTCTTTCAGAATTCTTTGACTGTGAATTTGCCTTTTCTTGTTTTGATTTCCAGATTTTCTCTGAATTTCATCATTTGTTTTGATTCAACCTGTTCTGGATTATTGTGGATTTGTATTTTCTGCAGTTTGTTTCCATGACTTATTGTATTTCCCGTTGCTCCTTTATTGTGCCTACTAAGAATATTTTCTTGATCTGTAAGCTGTTTCGTTCTCTTCTAGAACTTTCGTCTTAGGTTATTGACTGAATTTTTCATGGATTTCGTTTTGCACTCTAAGTTTGCTTAGCATTGCTGATGAATGGATGCCTTGAGCACTGCTTTAGTGGAACACCTGGTTAGATTAGGCTTCAGAAGCACTCCTTGGAGTTGCCTCATCTTTTCAAGAGGTTTACGGCTCAAACAGAAAGCAGAAGTTTGCCATTTATTCAAGACTTTTCTTTTTCGTAACTAATGACCTTAAGAGCAGCGTTTGATTTATCAACCTTGATTTATCAAATACCTTCTACTGAAATGGGCTTTATGACATTTTTAGGGTAAAACAAGAACGCTGGGCGAATTTTTCAATGCTGCCCGCAATATCACTGGTCTCTACTTTGATCAGGAACCATCAACAGCTGAAGTGGAGGTTGGTCAAATGATTTGTCATTAATTGGAAAGGATCAATAGAATACCACTCCTTCCACTATAAGGACCCTTCATTATTAATCTTGCATGACCCATCTAGAAGAAGATGAGCAGTCACATTAGCTAGCCTGAGCAACCGCTGGGGTGTTAGCAGAAATCTTGAACCAAATTTCTACCCTAATTAAGATTTTAACTCCAACCTCTCACACAACAGTCCACCACAGAACCACTGCACTACTGTGCACTCCTGGATTCAAATAAAACTGCCACAGTTTAATTACATAATTATTTCTAAAGGACATTGTCTAAGCACTATTCCATAGATTAGATGTTTGATTGTTTATTCTCTAATTCTTCTGCATCGATTCTGTTTTACTGTTTTGCTCTTGAAGGTTTACACTAGTTACGCTGTGCTTTATATTTTAGTAACAAGCTACTGTATTAAAAGAATGAATTTCTTAATTAATTGTATGATATGTTGTTATATTGATGCCCGCCCACCGCGTAAGGACCTTTAGCAAGTCCTTCACTCACAATTGCTGAAGCGCTTCGGCGTGTAAAACTCTGACACAC